>DWAN01001140.1:0-18946 GCA_018230445.1 Heliconius hewitsoni
TCATGTTCCTGTTTCCAAGTTGATCGCTAATTGTCTCACTGAAAGGAGCATCAAGCATCGCTCAGCAAAACACTCCTCTTAATGCTGCACCAGTGTCAGCATATAGGCGCCATAACGTACTGCAGCCCAGTATCAGCTTGAACTATTTAATCGCATATAGCAAAGAGTCGTTAAGTTCGATTTGATCGCATATAGTAAATAGTTGGGGACCCAATAAACTGTAAAGAGCTGAAACATTTACTTCACCCTGTCGTCGAATTTTCTGACGGCACAGTTCATCACAAGCTAAATTATCACTTCTATCATCTAAATACATGGCATTCCTACTACCGTGCGTTCTATAGGAACTTTCTTTCGTATACCAAATAATTGTATAATGGCTTAACTGCGGCAGTGTTGCTGGCTCGATACGATATGGATACATTCAAATAGCGCATCTACCTTCACCTTAAAAGTCGGTTGCGCACTTGTAGCTAGTCTGATGTACACGGGATTGTCAGTGGCGGTTATCTCCATTTCCATCAGGAGACCAGTACGCTCTTTTGCCTTGACTTTTCCATAAAAGAATAAATATATAAATAACTAAACAACAAGCGGCCCGCTTCAGAGCGGTCAATATAATCATTTCTCTATAATACTGGATTGTGCAGCTGCTGTTTTGATTTATAGCTTATGGCTCCTTTAGTTAATGTACAATAGACTAAGGAAATGTTTCTTATTTTATTCTTCGCTGTTTTTACATTTCAATATTCTTCAATAAATGTTTCATGGCGTTATTTATATCATTTTTATCATCATATTTAAATGTATAAAGATAAACGTATTTGTGTAAAAATATCTTCTTGTTGACTTTCGAGTTAAGTTTTCACGCTTACATTGAATTTATGGTTTTGAATTTCAAAACCATACATAGTATTATTCTTATGTAAATTAGCTTATCATCATTACGCAACTAATGAACTTGGATAAATTATATAACAAAATTAATGTATTTTCATTTGGTAAAGGTGTTGATATTAAGGTTAAGGTTAAGTAACATTTATTGTATTTCACACATCACGATAGGCAAGTGTAAGTAAACCTGGTGTTAAGACACTCCGTACCCCGTTTTCGGTCTAATTCTGGAGGTATTGCGTGTTGAGTGGGTAAACTGAACGCTTCGCTTTTGCCTCGCCACCAGAGCGAAAAATTGTAAATATTTTACATATATTTTATTCTCTCGAGTGAGAATCGAACGCACCCCCTGTCGCGTTTACAGCTTCACACTTGTGCCCTTGTTCTCCAATCAGTTCTTACTAAATAAATAAGTTATGTATAAATATTTAACTTTGGTACTAAAACGAAAACAATGTAGTATTTTATTCCCCTTCTATTATATTAAGCGTTTGATGTCGTAAAGTTCCCATAAGACGTTGTTATTACATTTTGTTACAATCTTGACTGCTTATAACTCGACTGTTTACCTCTTAATACCATATTCATTATCCTTAATGTCAATATCTAATCAAGATTTTTTTTCATATTAATACTTATTTACTAGCGAACAAATAGTAAAGCAACTTAATTTTCGGCGTTAAGTTCCGTCACTTAACACGCAAAGTTTCGTATTCGGGTGAAAAAGTATAGTAAAAGTAGGTAGGATGGAGTGTTTCGGTATTATTAAAATTGATATATCTGAACATGACGTTTCGTTTCGTTTTTTATACAAAAATATTTTAATCTGGATTTGTCAGAAAGTTTTCAAATTGTGAATATCGTTTTTCCAACTTCGCAAAATTTACTGTTTTTGAAAAGGTAAAATTTTAAAAGTACTTTTACCTGTAACTCATACGTTTAATGCAGGCAATAAATTTACATGGATTTTTGTCGTAAAAATGTTTTGTATCACTATAATAAAATAAGTATGTTATTAAGATAATATATGTCTTATGAAGAACAATTTAGCTGAAGAACAAAAAATTGTTCTTCAGCTAAATATTTGGTAAATAAAATCAACGCAACCGACACTACTACTGTGGTACCAGAAACACTACAAGGTTGATCAAAGGCTAGTTCAACTTTCATAAACTACTTAAGAAAACCAATTAACAGCATCCTACTTTGTATTTCAATTTTAAAATAACTCTCAACGGATAATATTATTCAAGGGTTATTCGACGCGACAATCCAACCGGCTGCTTAATATTGGAAAATAGCTAAAACCATTTTCAGCCCTTAATGGGACATTCAGGGCGTTTAGTCAAGATGTAAATTTGGTCTCCATTCGTTGGAATGAAGGTAAGTTTGGCATCCTTTGTTTCTAAAATAAATGATTTCTAAAGTTTGTACCTTCATAAATATGTGAGTAGGTGAATTTTAAAGGGACTGCTGCTTTAACTGCTTTAGTCATTTTTTTACCCTCGATTAATGCATTGCAAGCATTAATTAAGTTTTGAAGATAATTATTGTAGCCAGTTATTAAATGATCATATTGTTAATTATTATTTTAATGATGTACCAAAATAAGTGAATTTTATATTCGAGTACATATCTATAATGAACCTTAAATTTGATATCGTTAAATTACAAAGATATTTAATTTTTTTTATGCCTTGCCTATTTTTTCATTTCCATATGTGCATATAAGGAAAGTATTCGTTCTTCTCTGGTATTTTTAAGTTTCACTTAAATGGCAGATTCATGACTGTTCTCCATGAGTAATTAAATCGACGGTCCCTAGGGTAAAGTATCGAAAGAGAGAACTCGCTTTCTTTTTATAGCAATTGAATTTGAATGGCGAAAAACAACATCGCGCCTTTCTCGACACTAGAGCGAAGAAATGAAGATTTATTTTTTCATATAAAAATTTATTTTTAAATTAATTGTAATATTTATTTCCTCGAGTGAGGATCGAACCTACAACCAATCGCGTTTACAGTCACACTCTGTGCCCCTGCGCCACCACTGACCTCTAACGATACCAAAATATATATTTTTAATGTTCTGATACCTTTACCTGAGACCTTTCAATATATATCCTTTGTGTACTTTGACCTAATATGAATATTTGTAGTCCCTCGAGTAAGAACGAAACTCACACATTATGAGGATAGACGTACCTACTCTGTCCATGGTATCACGGTATCGGAATCTTTGCAGTTTTATCAATAGCGTTCGTTTAACATTATTGTTCTGAACATTACAATCACCATAAAAATACCAGGTCAATAAAAAACACCACAAACCTACCTATTTACTTTCTAATCTCACTCGCAGTTTTTAACTACGAACAAAAGATAGCATTGTGTATATCAAGACACCATTTTCTTCTTTTGCTTCTTGCTTATTTTTATATAGATATGGGAAATGAGAATATCTAA
This sequence comes from Heliconius hewitsoni, assembly GCA_018230445.1. Classification (NCBI taxonomy): domain Eukaryota; kingdom Metazoa; phylum Arthropoda; class Insecta; order Lepidoptera; family Nymphalidae; genus Heliconius; species Heliconius hewitsoni. The sequence continues at coordinate 3,360 of DWAN01001140.1, forward strand.
AACAAAATTATCATACAAAATCACCGGAACGAGAACAGAACTTCACACACATTGTGAGTACAGGCCTACATTTTTCACCAGACTCACGAAGCGATCGTTATCTTTACATTTAACTTAATAATTATCAATATTCAATTTTCAAACGCTTTATGATATGTTGTGTAAAATATACATTTAATGAGAATATCTAATCACTAGCTTCGTATTTCTATTACGTATTCAACACAGCCTATAAATGTCTCATCTTAACACCACATGACACGACGCCTCAACGCGAACACCCACGTAGATAAACTCCGGTTACCATAGCAACACGCCAAATCGTCTGTCTTATTGATTAATCACCGAACGTGATGCTGATTAACTGTGCTTCCATAGTGCAGATAATACCTTTCAGGATGGTGACATGACGTCTTCTAACCAAGTAGACTAATCAAGTCGGTTATCGTTCCCTTAGAAGTCAGATAATACCTGTATAATATTATATTAGATTTGTCTGTCTTAGCGTCTGTAGATCGACGTTAACATGAATCGGGTCTTATTATAGAAAATCAATCCTTTTGTAGACAAAGCTCTGTTCTGTTGATATTCGTTATTATATTGTTGGACTAAATGCTTGTTGATATGCGAAAGTCAACCAAAGATACCATCCACCTGATTTCATCCACAAATTGATTTTTTATGTTTTCAAATGAACGAAGCATTTATGTACACTATAAAATATTTAAACTAAAATTATTAAGTTTATTTTGTATTGGTATTGTATATTTAAGTTTCTTTATACGCAATGCTTAAATCTTTTCTCTATTAATGAACATTTTACATTATTTCATATGCAATAATGCTATACAATATAATTGATCTATAGAAGATTGATTAATAGTTAATTAATATAAATATTAGCATTTATTGTTTCGGAGCTTAAATATAACTTAAAATAATTGTCTTTATTTTTAGTCTTTCTTTTTTCATTATACACTAAATTCTCGATGCAGGGTATATGTGTATATGCATTGCAGGTATTTCCACATTCAGTGTACCCAAACGTGTATTTAGTAGAACATGTCAGCGCTGAGCTTTGGGTGCACTTCAACAAACTTAAACTACCAGACCGTATCTGGATTCTAAACAAATGTTTGTAACGCTAACTACAACCGTAATCAATGCTCTGTGGGAGACGGAAATGTTTTAATTCCAGATTCCTCTACATCAGTGTTTCCCAATCTTTTTTGTGCCATGCCCCAACTTAACCTTTCTAAATTTTTTATTGCCTATGATAAAGATGAAATCAAATACTTATCAATTACATATATCTATACAATATATATGAATAAATCAACGAACTATTACAACAGTTTTGACGGACACTTATTTCAAATGATAGTGTTTATTTGAAAGAAGTTGCGATGGGCCCGTGCTCTACTTGAAGACTCCAATCACCCAGTTGATATTTCGATCTCGTCAAACGAAATTATACCTAAGAATTATTTAAGAATTTGACTATTTTTGTTAAATGCTAGACCTATTGCATTGCATATAATGGGCCCAAGCGTAAGGTTAAAGTTGTATCGAGTTAATTTTTTAATGGCCCCCCTTAACATATCAAATTGCCCCCCAGTGAGCAAGGTGGGGCATGAACCCCACCTTGGGAAACACTGCTCTACAGGGTGAAGCTTAAAAAAATAATCATTTTATAGTTAAACATACAAATTATACGTGCACTCAATTCTACTCCACGGCAAATTTAAATTAGAGGTTAAAAATTCTTTTTCTTAAATAGCAAACTTGGCAAGGCTCCCCTTTGCGCTGTATGCGGGCGTTTAAAAGATCGATGTTAAGCGCTCTAACGTTTACTTATATTAAAAAGCTTTTTATGCTTTAAGAATCTCGCCATATAAAACGTTTTATATTGATGACAGCCACCCGCGAATATCTATTACTGTGTTCGTCATATTAAATATGGATTTAGTCTCACTTTATACATCACTGTGTAATGTTGTCTCAGTTTGTTTTCTTCTATTATTTACACGAAGCTGAAAAAAAATTTAATTTAAGCTTTCAAACAAAATAAACTTAATATCGGTTCATCTGTTTAAGAGCTATGATGCCACAGCCAGGATCCTTGATTACTCTCTATAATTTTCAACATCGATACTCTAATGAAACACACATAAATATATAACATACCATATAAGCCATCGACGATATTAGTTGTTCGTACGTCGAATGCATTTGCGTTTTGGTCATCTAAAATTCATATGCCGGCAATAAAACCCGTTCAATATACTTGATTGTGTCTGATTGCGTCGGTTTATTGCGGCCGCAATTATGCACAGTCGGACGTCGGCTATGGCGGTCTTGTTGGGTTTCTTTCTGTCTTTGTTGGTTGTTTCGTCGGAGGCGGCTTATGATTATGTGAAATATGGTCGTGAGTATATAATGGTTTTTAAATGTCTCTTTTTTAGCGTCATGCTGAATAATAGGCGTATTGGGAAACTACTTTTAAGACACTTCGTTCCTCGCTTTGCCTCGACACCAGCACAAAGAAATAAAAATTAAAATACCTTATTTATACTTGAAATTGATTTACAGTCACGTTTGTGCCCATGCCACAATGGCCTCAATTTTTTTTACGCGGAATAAGCACTTCTCAGACTGTCGTTCTGTAGCGATTTCAATGATGTGTTCTTAACTTAAGTATTTACGATAAATTCATTTAAAAATTTAATATATTTTGTAGTAATAATTATAATGATCAATATGTATTTCATACGCTTTATAGGTAGATATATAAAGATGTTCTTATAGTCATATTCCGTAGATAATATTGTTATACATATAAGTAATTGTGCAGGTACGTACGTACTTACATAGCAGTATTGAGGCCAATATCAACTTGTTCAATCTATTTCAGGTGCCGATGACGGTCCGTTTCCATCCAATTTGATAAATATACCCTACTACTGCTATCAAGCGCCCTCGAAAGGCCCCTGTAAGGGCATGTATAAAGTTTGGTTCTACGATATTATCAGAAGGCAGTGTATGTCAATGTTCTATTCGGGTTGCGGTGGAAACGAGAACAGATTTACAAGTCACACGTCTTGTCTGATACACTGTGGAAGGACGAGACATGTTCATTGATTTAATAATTTATTTTCTTATAATTTTAAGAATTAATTATAAAATAATAATAAATTCTTTAACTACGAAAGTTATTTAAATTAAGTATATTAAATAATGCTTAACAATAAATCTACATTCAACAGATTAAATGTAATTTTATTACTACGGGGCTTTGATGTCTGCGACTGGCCTCGTGCCAGAGCGAAATAGAAGAAAGAATAATGTTTGCTATATTGGCCTGATGTGATCAATTCTTTATTTATTAATTCGGTTCGTGAATAAATAATATTAATTTAAGTCAACAGATTTCCATATATACTCCATCAGTCACGGCTAAATAGACGATTTCTAAGTAGTATATATTTACATTTTTTTTTTTCAGAAAAAATATTTGAGCTTCTAAAGACTGTTGTTATAGCATAACTGTCTAATCCATTGTCTTCAATAGGCTCTCATGGCACAAATAGGAGAAAGAACCTGCAAAGGTGTTATCTGTTTCTGTTCCCATTATTCGTTATCCGTTCCCATTAATATAATTCCATTGAGTGTTGAGCGGCGGCATTCAACGCCGCGTTTCACTTCGTTGACAAAGCGAGTAAAATAAAAAATATATATATTAATTATTTCCACGACATCAGGTTTACAGTAGCCTTGAAGTAATTGGACTGGTCTTATTTCATCTATTCAAATGTATACTTTCTCGTGTTGTCTGTATTATTTGAAGGTCAATGATATATTCGACTATTTCTTCAATCACACACGGTTGCACAATACGTCTTTCATTTATTTCTGTGGAAAAGATCGATTGTAAATTTATTTATCGTATCGAGCTCAAGTTGCAGTAAGTTGATTAAAACTGTTTGCACACTCGATGCAATTTTCTTTTGCTTCAAACATTAAGAAAAACCAATACCATTTCCAATACATTACTCGGAAAATATCTTTAGTGATTTCGTATTGTTGAAACACTAAACGTTTATGTGTGATACTTTATCGTGGATATAGATGGAAAAGGCTCTGTTTTATCAATTTCACGCTGTATATATAGGCCGAGGGAACCTAGTGTTAAGACACTCCGTCGCTCACTTTCCGCCCTATTGCGGAAGCATTGCGTGTTGAGTGGCAAAATACCAGATTGAGGAAATGAAAATGTAAATTTAAATAAATAAGTATGTCGAGCCATTTTGTCGAGTGGGAAGTTGAACCCACAACCAGTCGCGTTTACAGTCTCACTTAATGCCGCTGCCCCACCACCGACCTCTTTTTAAATATTGTATTTTATTTGATTTTAAACTGCAGCAATATTGGAATATGCGACGTACGTTTCGTTTTTTTTTTTATTACGGACAAGCAATTATAAAATGTAGCGTTTTTTTTCGCAATTTTCTTTACTGTTCCGTTTTATATTATAAATATAGCGTTTTAATAACTTCAAGTGAAATTACGCAAACTTTAATAAAGTGTAAAAATGTAATTATGAAGTGAAAGTAAATAGAAATCTACAAGTGCTAAGTGTTTTCTTGTTCGTTTAACAATATTTAGCTACCGTAATGAGTTTCGAACTCCAACTATGGGCTTCAGGTTTGATAAATAGGCTGCAATTTAACATGCAGTCGGCTACAAATGTTTCTAAACGTGAGATATTTCAGCTTCGAATGAAGATACGAAATATGTATGTACATTGTTGTAAGGTTTGATGTAGAAGCTTCGTTTTTCATGTGAATATTTAAGGGTTTTTTTTATATCTATCTATATATGTGATCAGAGCGCATGAATGGTTTTAAAGAGTTGCAGGTTCAAATCTCGCTACTTTAAAATTTTTATACGTTTTCTAAATAAGTATTTTATTCACTTTATTAATTTTAATAATAATAATTAATTACTTAGACATTATTTTATGCTACCATAAGATTATATTTATTCAGCGCTAATATGAAACGAACAACGATTTTGCTATCATAATACAACATTATTAGTAAACGTAGCCTCATCGTGCACTATTTAATCTCACACTTTACAAATTACTATCATTATTAATGCAACGCTCTAAAACATTATTCATGTTGGTGGAAGTTCCGCAGATTATATCGTACTGGAGATTATGCTTAAAGATTCAACCGTAACTTTGTCTACAATATGCCAAATTGCAGCTGCTGCGGTACAAATTTATCGTAATTCTGAGAGAGATTCAATGCTATTCAACGCTTGAACGTCCGTGTATTCTGTCTTTAAGTTTTCCAAAACTATGTGTGAATTGTATACCGCATAAAGCGGGTAGGCGGAGGGAACTTAGTGTTAAGACACTTCGTTCCCCACTTTCCGTCGAAGTTGAATGGTGAAACTCAACGCCGGGTGTTTTGTCTCGAATGGGGATCGAAGCCAATCGTCGAGTTACATTCACACCCTTGTGCCCCTGTGTCACGACGGCCTCAATTATTATTATTATTGTATAAAATTTAAAAATGAAACAAAAATATTTTTCAAACACTTAGGTATTTATATTATTAAGTAATTATATCATATAATGGAAATCTCTAGGAGTACATTAAATAAAATGTGTTTGTGAAAAATATTGCCATAAAACCGGACTATTTCCCGTAAAATGGCTGCCGCATTGCAGCCAAACGGAAACTTAATCAATATCCATCGTTACTTTCTATAAATTATTTACTAAGGCGTATAGATAAATATGTCATAATATCTCTTTTATATTATACAAAATTAATATAAAAAAAAAACGGTTGTCAACATAATTTAAATTTTAATTGGATATGTCGACATAATTTTCAAAAACGAACTCGTAAAGCAAACTTGTGCATATAAACAATAAACTAATGAAATATGGCCGACGTATTCAACACAAAAAAAAATGACCGAAAAAAAAATAAGACCATGCGGGAAGCCTAAATAAATAAATCACGCCACGATCCCTTGTTACATCAACAAACAATGAGTAATAATTTTGCAAATTGAATTTTGTGGTTTTGCCTCTAAATAAGATTAAAAACTTTTTTTTAAATATTAACATAGATATAAATGATTTTGTTGTTTCAGTACGTATTTTTGTTTTAATGTATTTTTTTCTTTATATTATACATATATTAGTATTATAATCTTGTTTAAATTTGCTTTAGTTTTATTGTACATATTATGTTTATACTTACTTTACATGATAGAATTTGTGTAACATCTACACACAACGTGTTTATCTTTTTTTTTCATATGTAATTGTTTACGGTGCTGAGGAACAATTTGCATATGGTCTGTATTCAGATTGTACAATAGATTCCTAAACTTCTAGATCTAGGTATGTCTACAGTTCCTAGAAATCAATCATACTGAAGAGCTCATAACGTTTCCATTTTCGTTTGTGGAGTAAATTATGGTATATTTAGTTTACATCTGGTTTAATAGCAAGTATATTCAAAACATATTTATACAGATATTTTTAATTTTTCATATATTTATAAATGTATTTGTACGTATATAGAATTCCTAGTATTTATAATATTTGTCACGACGAAAGTATACGTTCAATTAAATATAAATACTGTTCAAGTGTGAGTCGGACCTGCGCACGACGGTTTCCGTATTATTATCTATTAAAACGGCAGAAACAATCATGTTTGTTGTTGAAAACTTCAACTAGCTAACCATAACGGCTTGTGAGATACAGGTGACAGACAAAGATACAAACAGACAACGGAGTTTAGTAAAAGAGTCCCGATTTACCCCTTGGGAGAGGGACTTTGAAGACGGCACGGTAAAACATATTTTAGAATAATAACGACCACTCGATGCGGGATCTCCATCTCCATCCGACGTCCATCATGAGCACATTTGAACATTTGCTCAGGTTTAACCTGTGTTTCTTTATATAAAAAACATTTTATTTTCACTTAATCTTTTACTGTTACTGACGCTAATGTTTCAGTTACATCCTTTAGCTTTCGATTTTATATACCTAATAGTACCTATTATATATGGTTGGGTCGTTTTTGTCGTTGATTTGCTGTGATTATTTAAATTTTAATCATCATTTTCACGTAAAAACTTTTTTACTCAACTTTTAAATATGTTTTTGTTAAATATATTTTTATTAAATTACATTACAATTAGTAATTTCATGACTCTTTGACTATAATAATAACTAGTAAGCCCCGCACGGCTTCGCTGCCTTTTTTATTTAATAAGATTTAAATGTATTTATTGGAAATTGGTTGGTTATTTTACCATTTTAATCTATAAATACTGTTTGTTATACAGTTCAGAAATCGAAATTTAAATTTTATGATATTTTATTTTGTTCGCAAAAATGTTAATCGATTGATTATAAATTTTTTGTAGTATCATCGTTAAAGGTACCTAGTGATTAGTTTTCATTTCATTTTAAAATAATTCTATAGTAACTTAGCACTCGAGAAAATTAATTATTATTTATTAATAATTTTAATTCGCTCTGGCACGGAGGCATAAATGAAAAGCCCGGTGTTGAGTTCTGCCACTCAACACGCAATGACCCAAAAAATTCTGCGGAAAATGGGGGACGGAGTGTCTGAACACTTCGTTCTCTCTGCCTACCATGCTGTGTACGGGATACATCGTAAATATGTTTATTTATATATATTTTTTTGTCTTGTAAATTTTATAGGCTGGTATCGGAGTGTGTTAACACTTGGTTCCCTCTGCTAACCTCGCACGTGTGATACAGCGTGGTGCTGATTTTTTAAAAATATAATATAACTCTCGTAAACAAATTTACATTGCCTACACCCATGAAGCTTACAACTAGAGACTTGAGTATTGATTCACGCATCGTTTAATATATGCTACAAGTAAGAGTAATTTCCCAAACTTTTAATGATGCACGTGCTGCCTTTCGATGTGAGCATGTTTGTTCAAAACGCTGGCAATGGACCTATTTAGGTACAAAATAAGCATCAGTATAGAAGGAGTATCGTTATTATAAGAAACAAAAACGAATTTTGTGAGTTAACTGTATTGTCTAAAAGAGCATTTTTTCGTACTATAAATTTGAAATAATATAATTTCATTTTTTTTATTTCAGCAGAGTCAGAGTGTTAACACTTAAGAAACCTAGTGTTAACACTTAAGATACTGCTTATCACATAACCTTTATCTTCTTACCAGAGTAAGGAAGACGAAAATAATTTATTCCCCCGAGTAGGAATCAAACCTAGAACCGTCTCGTTTTCAGTCATACGCTGAGTCACGGCACTGCCTCTATTTTATGTATAAAACGTAGAAACATGGCAATTAGGCTAGATATAGAAATATAATGTTTTATAAGCTCCGACATGATTGTATATGATTTATCTCAGAACCACTTTGCATCTCCAATCAGACCAATAAGATTCTTCGTCCCGGCAATCAGAGGGAATTCAAAATCTTTCCAGAATTCAAGTCACATTTCACTCCAACGGAGCTGCGGCCGGCGCCCGTGCTTGGAATTGTAACGGACGATCACTTAGCTTTTTAGTTTATAATCAAAATCCTCCATAAGCACCGCTCCCTAATAAACTTAATGACCAATTGAAATGTTTACATAATATTCCTTTTACGTTCCCGCCACCGGCCGCGGGCGGTGTCTTCAGTTGGGTTTTTCGAACTTTTGTGTATTTTTCGCTTTGTTTTGTTTCTTTGTATCTGGCAAAATTCATATTTCAACTTTAAAATGTAGCTCTTTCGTTGTGCAGCACATTATAGCTGTGCGATTACACGCAATCGAGCTTAAGTTTTCGTTTGGTAGATTTGTATACGCTTATCCCAGATAATAGAGAATTTTTTCTTTCTTATATTCTGTCTCTCGATTTTAAGATGCTAGCAGAATATCCTATATATAATATAATAGCGAAACGAAAGCCCGGCATTCCGACGTATTTACTGAAGACAACGGCTTCCTTTTAACAACGGCATACAGCACACCCCAATTCACTCAACAAAAATTCTATCATTCTGAAATTCTACGGGAAGTTTTCTCTTTCAAGATAATACATATTGCGCAAAGGACGTCTCGTATTTTTGGTTGCGCCTCTTCGTTTCTGTCCAGTGTTTGTTCTATAGTTGTTTTATACGCTTTTAGCGAATTATTTGCTACATTAGTAATATTTTTTTAGGTTCGCATGTAGCTTGTTATATATCAGGGTAGACGGAGGAATCCTGGGAATTTAGTGTTAAGACATTTCCGTTTCTCACTTTCCGCCTTGCGTCTTGAGTGGTGAAACACAACGCCGCGCTTTGTCTCGATGTTAGAGCGAGAATGACATTATGAAATATAATTTCATCCATTGGGAATAGAACCTACAAACACGCTTGTGCCCCTTCGCTATGTCGGAACTCGAACGTTCTTTTATACATTCTACTACATTAATAACCCAATAACGCATCGTTTTGAATATATAACTTGATAAAAACGACTAAAAGATCAAATTCATTCATTCAAGAAGGGCACGTATGTAAATTACCAAATTTACATACGTGCCCTTCTCCAGAAGGCCAGATAGATACTAACCACAGATTTCGATACAAAGAAAAATAATGTCCCACAACACAGAATTAAATTGAAAGCTTCATTCACTTTTTTGCGTATAGACATTTTCTTTAGCGTCTCTTTAATGAATCCCCATGCAGGACGCCCTCTCCAGTTGACCCATTTTTGTTCTCATTAACGTGTGACCACGAGCGGTTACCGGAACACGACGATTTTCCTCTGCGTGTATGTGTTTTTTTTTAGTTCAACTAAAACTAAAACCCAAAGTGTTTGCTTTGGGTTTGCAATTGTTGTAAATAGGAGAAGTTAAGTAGAAGTAGAGTCACTATCCAACAATTAGAATATACAAGTACATATTATGAGGTAACCGTTATTGTGGTGTCCCCACAACTCCCGGAACTTAAATGTTTGGGCTGGTAGTTGAAAGCGATTTAAATTGAGATTATCTTTTTCTGTATGTCATTTTAATTTGAAGTGATAGAAAATAATATTTATTTGTGTGTAGTGAAATACCTTCATAAACGATTGTATTTTGTATGTTTATATTAAATTCCTATCATGTAAAACTATATGATTTTGTAGTCTGAACTATGTATATTGTATGTATATTCTGTTCTACTAATTGAATATGAAACACCGTTAGATGGAGCTCTATTATTGTAGCAACATTAATTTGAGAGAGATACACGAGATTTGTCGGTTCGTCGTGACGGAAATTGACTAGGAAAATTCTGTATCCCGCACACAGCAGGTTAAGCAGAGGGAATGAAAATATAAATGCTAGTAAATATTTCATTTCCTCGAGTGAGGATCGAATCTACAACCAGTCGATTTAATAATCACATTTTGGGCCCCTGCGCCACGACTGGCCTCCTTATATATCACAGTATACCTTATATAGTACACATAAATATTTAATTTTATTCGTATCTAGACCCAAATATTAGCCGGCGGCCGTCTCTCTACTGGAATAGGTCGGCAAGATGAGCTCATTCAAATGCAAAGGAGACCGTTCTATTATAAGTTACTCTACGCCGTAGCAAATATCATAAAAGATTCTAGCGGCCCTTTTGTTCTTTATTTTACTAAGAACAAGCGTTCCCTTTATACTAAGGCCCAATTGCGTGTGTTTGAATTTACTAATATATTTTTTGTAGTTTTTCGTGATATAATATTTAATATGATTAAAATAACATTGTCGCAAAAGCGGTTCAGCTATGTTTTTCTATGGTTCTAGTTAACATAGTTATTTTTCTCCATATAATATAATAAGAAGTAGATTTTCTTAACAATAAGCTACGATAGCTTGCCCTAACACATGGAATACAGTGTAAAGCTGAAAAAAAATTGTAAAACTAAACATTCTCGCAAGATCGTTTAAGCAATGTATTTCTATGGTACAAATTGAAACCGTTCATTTCAATATCATATAATTAGCAAATATATAATATAAAAAATTAAAAGAGGCTGTATTTTATTAATTAATATAATAATTTTAGGCCGAAAGTAATGAATAAAAAATATATTTCTACATTTTTCAAATATAAGTTGCATTTTTATAAGTGAGAAAATTGTCACTATCCAACAATTAAAATGTTACATGTTTAATACTAAGAGTATCTAAAGTAAATGTGTTCCTCTTTGTTTCAGGTAATAGCGCGTGAAAGTTTACACTTCCTGGAATTTATTAATATAACGTAGGTAGGTTAAATTTTCTAAGTTAATGTATTAGCGTGTAATATACTGAAGAGATTTTACTACAATAATATGAAACAAAAATAGTTTTTGTACTGTATTATGATATTTCATTCGAAATGTTTCTAAAATGTTCTAGTCCACACGAACATCGATATATTTATTCTGATATATTTATATCGAATTCTGATATATAAAACTGATGCCTGGTGGAACTACGGCTATTGAAAGTCGGTGTAGCCCCAAAATTGATTTTTGTAAATGCCATCTTATACTAAAATCCACAAAGATAAGTTCAGTGTAGAAGATTCGTAGATGAAAATTAAATATCAGGCCAGTCGAGGCGCAGGGGTACAAAGTGTGATTGTAAAACCGACTGGTTGTGGGTTCAATCCCCACTCGAGGGGATGAAATACTTACTTAAATTTATATTTCCATTTTTTCGCTCCGGTGTCGAGGGAAAGCGCGGCGTGGAGTTCTGCCACTCAACACGCAATGCCTCCAGAATTCGGCAAAAAGTGGGGTACGGAGTGTCTTAACTCTAGGTTCCCTCTGCCTCCCCTGCTGTGTGCGGGAGACAGCGTGAAGCTGATAAAAAAATAAATGAATATTTTAAATCTCTATAGTGTAATTTATTGATAGTAGGTACACCGCGTGTAATGCTTTTATGTTTAAATAATACAACATCTCATTATATATTCACGGTTACGTTGTGGTTGCCGTTGATGTTCGCAAAGTTCCTCCGTGTATTATCCACTCGTTCAATGTTCAAAGCATGCGAGATTTTTAAATGAAATTTTTAATTTTGTCATTACGCTCAAAGCTTACAGTTCATACTTAGGCGGACTCTTCTTTTAATTTCAAGTACTTTCTATATTTAGTGTCGGAAACGAAAAGGAACCTAGTTATAGGTCATTCTATATCATAAAAAATAATTGATACAAACAACAAATTATGATAAAAAAAATATTATTTTTACATAATTTTTATATTTTTTTGCTTTGATCGATATACAGTATATTCGAATTTACACACGTGAAAACATTAGGTATTACCACCACACTAGTACGACCAGTCGTCTGTTTGACGTGAAATAAACGGTGCCACTGCTAAGCCACCATTTACCTTGTCGACATTAATTCAGTAAAGGGGAAATTTAAAGCGAATTCGTGTCAAGCCTTCCCCCCCGGCGGCCGCAGTGCATTGACTCCCATTAATAATGCCGACGCTGGTTCCCGAACACGATCGCACGTGCATTACTGGAACTGGATATGTCTTTGTAAATACTTACTGACTAATTGCGGGTGTTGTGGCGCAGTGCTGTAAAACGTGTCACTGTAAATGGGTTGGTTGTTGGTTTGTTTTCCACTTCGGGATTGAAATATTGGTTAATAAATGCCGACGCAGGTTCCCGAAAATAATCTCAAGTGTATTAACTGACTGGAATTGGAACTGGATATGTATTTGTAAATACTTACTGATTAATTTATGGAATAGAACTAGTGACTAATTGAGGCCGTTATGGCGCAATGACGGAAAACATGTGACTGTAAACGGGGTAACCATCCCGTTGGCTCGATTTTCGTTTCTTTTTCATTTCTCCTTTCTGTTAACAGGTCACATTGTGGCGTCGACTTCCGCTACTCAACGTGTAATGTCTTAAAAATTCTATAGAAAATTGACGACGGAGTGCCGTAACACTATCTTCCCTCTGCCAAACCTGCTATATGCGAAATACAGCGTGAAGCTAAAAATAAGCAGCTAAGCATTAGTCATCCCAATTATGTATATGTTACCGCGTGCCGAACTGTTAGTAAGGGGGGATTATGATATTACAGCGAGTTATATCTTGTTACAGAGTTTTAGCTTTGTGCTATGAAACAAGATAAAGTTGTGCTAATTGTTTTGTTGTTAAATTTTATTAATTTTAAACACCATGTATACTGGTGTTATAGAACTGTGTAAGTAAGTTAAGTGTTTTTCATTGAACGCGCTAACCTAAAATATTATTTAAATTAAATATTTCAAGTTGAAATATCCTTGTCCTAGATAGCCCATTTATTGAGAAAATCTATACCTACGCTATTTTATATCACGTTAATTTTATTAATATTGTGTTATAAATAGTTAAATGAGATTAGTACTAACATGTTCAGAGAAGAATATTTGGCTGTGCTGGGATTGATACAAGTTTTACAATAAATTTTGTAGTATTGGTTATATATGATTAAGTATATATGTATATAAATATGTATTGGCAATAGGAAAAAGAAATTTTGCTTAGGAGCTTATTCGTATTCATATGATTCACTTCACAATAAAATTTTCTTTTCCGGTAAAGATAAAGCTGAAATCGTAGCATTTCAATTGAAATTCACGCTGGATTATCAGCATAATAATAGAATGCTACTGAGATTTCAGTCCTGCTTTTTAACCATGTAGTTTTTACGTATGAAACTAAAGGTCCTGATTATAAAAATACGCTTTTCTTGAATACAGATGTTTCTTTCAGCTTCACACTGTATCCCTCATATAATGGGACAGGCGGAGGAAACGTAATGTTTCCTAATTAAAACTTAACTCTTGTCTTAACATTAGGTTTAAAACTTAACATAAGGTTGACAAACGGAGTTTTCCTCTTTCCGCCGACTTTTTCGACGCATTGGGTGTTGAGTGACAAACACACCACCGTGCTTTTGTCCACAGCAAAGAAATAGAAATATAAATAAATAATAAGTCATTCCCCCCCTGGGAAGTTAAAGTTACACGATTGTGCCCCTTACTCGCGGCGACTTTTTGTTTTAATTGTAGCTTTATTATAATTTATTTCAATTATATAGCAGAATCCTAAAAAAACATAATAAAGAATATACTTACAGTCTCGTCGTTTATGACATCTTTTAAGATGTCACAAAAAATTAAACACCTTACAAACAAATAAAAATCTAATTTCAAAATAAAACGACGCAATAATTAACTTTACATGAACTCCTCTAATAAAATACGATGTGAAATCTTAATAAAACAGCTTCTCCTTAATCTATTTTATTTTATCACTTAACTCGCGCCAAAATTGTTTACTCATCTATTTGGAGACGACGTGCTTAGAATGCGAGGAGGCTTTGGAGGACTATCTCGGTGTTCACACCTCAGAGGACATGGTTGTTTCGGGTGTATTATAAATAAGTGCATTATGTACTTAGGCCTTTAATTAATAATTGAATGTAGGTGTATGTGGTTTTTTAAGGCAGGCAGGCGTGGCTGCACAGGTTGTGAGTTCGATTTTCTTTTGAAGAATTTTTATAACCTCGCACTGACAACGAAACAAGCAAGTAAACAAGCTTTACGTGAAAAAAGGGGAAGGAAATTTCGTAATAGGTTTCCTATGACCATACTGTTCTATTCAGGGCAATCTAATAGGTATCGATATATGTTTTGTATTTAGACTTGTGGTCAATGTTACCTAGTAGAAAAGGAGATTTAAATATTGTGCCAACATTTTTAATTTATTCATCTCTATACTTAACTTAGCTTCACACTGTGTCCCTAGCGGAGTAGTCCGAAAGAACGAAGCGCTACGGTTTCTCGGTAGGTACATCCTTCTTTTGCCTCGTCCACTGTCATCAACTTCTTCATACATGACCACCGGATCCTTAGGTGTTTACGTGACTTACCTCCAGTGTCTTTGATACTGTGTTTTCAAAGATCAACCGAGGTCCCCCTCTAAATTTCTTACCGCTCATTTTTCCTTCATAAACCTTTTTTTGGAATTCTTTCATCACTGCTGAATACGTTCTTCTTTCTCATCGTGACATTCTTGCTAATATTCTGTGCATCCGTTTATTGCGCATTCGATCAGATAAGCTGACTCCGCATATTCTACGAAGAGATCGCATCTACACAGTGTTCATCTTTCTTTCTTTCTTCTTCTGTAATATCAATAATGCGTTGTGTATGGCCAAACCTGCAGCTATGCTTATATTTCGCCGTCTCATCACATGCAGCTAAGGCTCCGTTAACTCTTTTACCGGCATCAGTATGCCTTTCCATCTCATATCTTCCATCTCTACTGAACATACTTCCCAAATATTCCACTTCACTCACTTGTTCTAATATCTTAACATTTAGGTAAACTAATCTTGCATTCTGTCCTTTCTTTATTTGGAAGATTTTGGAGATGCTAACAACATATATGAGTTGTACCAAGCGTATAAGAATTTCGACGTAGCTTGGCGAGAACGTATAGCTCAGTGGTCAG
>DWAN01001141.1:0-18937 GCA_018230445.1 Heliconius hewitsoni
TTCTTAATTATTTTTCTAATATTATAACAATAATAAAATAAAAAAATGCTATTATTTTCATAATTCGATCCTAATATCTTGCACGCCAATGTTGTCTTAGAGCAAAACGACCTCATATTTTTTGCTTAAGTTTCCGCTTAGAACCAAAAGGGATTTTAATTTTTTCTTACCAAACCAAAAAAATAACAAATAATTGCTCATACTTTTATAAATATCTATAGTAATTATTTGTATAAAATTAATATTCTTAAAAATATTATTTCCAAGCCATTTCAAACTCAAATCAACACAAAAATGTGCACGGATTCGTGTCTCATATTAAACTTTATACATATTAAACATCAGTTTTCAACTATATATTAAAGCACACATTAATATAATAACATGCACTTATACTAAACAGACGGGAACAGAAATTGATACAGATGGAAATTAATAATATTCCGCCAGTGCAGCTCGAGATCATTTTCAAATAAGGGACCTTCTGGCTATGGTCGTGCAAAATTCTATCTATATTGGAAACGTAAGCCTGTTTAAATAGAAATTATGTTAATGTATGGAATGTAAAGTAAACCCCCTGTGGCAATTTCTATAATTGTATAGAGTTTTATCGTTAATCGACGACTATGTTTTAGGTTTAGGTTTATTTTAGTTTTATGTGATTTCATTGAATATTTTGTGATAATATTATAGTTGAAATTAATACACAGTATTATTTTAATATGTTTATCAAAATCGAGAGAGCGGGGAGTGTTCTGAAGAACTGTTTGACCTGTTACCTGCCGGTGAATTTTCTAACCGGACAGTACGTCACGAACTCAAGTATCACCACACCACCTGGATACGTGGCAATCCACTACTGTGCGGTTTCGTAGAAATTTCCTTCCACGCACTACGGAACTGTGTAATGGCCTACCCGCGGCAGTGTTTCCAGGTCGATATGACATGGGTACCTTCAAAAAGCGCGTCTATCTCCACCTTAAAAGCCGGCAACGCACCTGTAGCTCCTCTGGTGTGACACGGGGCCGTGGGCGGCGGTGATCACGTACCATCAAGTGACCCGAACGCTCGTTTGCCTTGTCCATTTCCATAAAAAAAATTGAATAATTAGTTTATTTACATTTGGCAACTAGCTTGTTGCAGGAAGCAGTTTGTTTAATAGATTAGATTTAAAAAAATAATATTATGCGATTGTAAAAATGTTGGTGACGTCCATTTGAAACATACTCGATTATAATTAACATTTAAATCCTATTTTTAAATTAAGGTTAGGTTCATAAAAAGAGTACTAAGCTATTATAAAAATTAAATAGTTTGAAAATATAACTTTACCTTCTCTGGTCTGCTAACACAATTGCTGGTTAGGGTTCCATTACAATAAAATGAGTTTTATAATTTAAAATCTCAGTACAAATATTTAAAATAGTAATTTATTTTCAGATGCTAGCCGCCAACCAGGCTCAGAAGATGGCTCTATCGTAACGTCACTCGTCGCGTCGACTTCAGATCCACAGGTAAAGCTAACGACTTTTGTATCTATCCTCCCCGGTACAATACATCATATTTGTAATTTGTGTTATTACAGTCTTATTTTCCAAAGTTCTATTTTATTACTATAGTTTAATCGTCAGTAAGGCTGCCAATTTATATGTAAACTCAATTTTGTTTTTTGATTTTGTAATGAGAATTAAATCTTATATTTGTATTGTTTTCAACTTTTATTAATATAACTACCTTAGTTTTCTTGATTTGTGGATTTGTTTGGTGGACTTGTATGCTGGAGTGAAGTGTGGAGTTTGGCTTAGTTTAGTTTATGTTTACTTTACGTCGTTGGCATTTCGGTGACATCGGCGACACAGCACGCCTACGTTTGTGGTTATTTCTTATTTTAATAAGCATGTTACATTTGCGATCAATATGAAAACGATCATTTTTTCAAGGGCACACCGGGTACCGCGACAGAATAACTCCAGTTAACCTTTAACTGTCCACGTGAACAATTGATTCTTTTCTCTATTCTATTTAAACTTTAAAATTTGTGGGTAAATATAAAACAAAATATACTATAAGTATTTTTGTAATAAAAGAATAACTTGCAAAATTATGTTTTCTTACTGAAATCAAACGTTTTATTATATTCATACAGATTTTACATCAGCTTTCGTTGTTCTCCGAGCTTACTTGTTGCTTCTTATTCGTTTCCCGTTTAGATGTGCGTTGACACATATTGTTGGTAAAGTGAATTTGGATGAATTTTGTACAAATAGTACACTGTGATAGTGTCTTGACTCTATTACATAAAGCACTGACAACATCCCATGTAGGACCCGTAGTAATAAACTACTCCCAAGTTTGTGATCGATCTTGAGATGCTGTATACATTAATAAATTATATATATATATATATGAAAGAAATCGGCCTCTCAAGATCGACTTGAGAGCGATTTATAAAACGGGCTTAAATCTCTTTCAAAGCTTTATATTTATAAATATATTACATAACACAAGTGACAAACAGTTAAAGCTAATGGGAGAGATCGGTGTCCATATTATAAACCTGTTTTATAGATATGTTAATCACAAATTAATCTAAATACTGACATCAATCATGTTTGAATATTATGTAATTTCAATAAAAATTGTGTCATAGTTTTTAATATTTTAATTGTTTATATATTTGTAGGTATTAGAAATAGGTATTTTGGTATTTTAAATACCAAAAAACAAGTTAATTTTAACTTCATCAGAACTAAAAAAAAAAATTTTGTTTTCAATTTTTTCTAATGATCAAAGATAAAAACAAGATTGTAAGATTAGTGTTGTATTGTATTGAAATTATTTAAGTTTTTATATTATTAACGCAAATATATTTATTTGAGCTAATAATATAAATCATTTTATATATATTTTATATTATTATGTATACAAAAAAATATTATTTATTTACATGTACAGGTATATTACAAAACGAATCGCTATAATAATATTAAATATAATTATGTATTCTTTATATTAGAAATATTCACTTTAAAGTCAATTTATATTTATAACATATTTAAACATGCCGAAATAAGTATTAAAGAGTGAGTTAAGAACATTTAAAGGTATATGTATATTAAATTAAATCACGAATGTCCATTGTATAGATGTCAAGTGTAGTGACTGGGGCTGGGGGTGGCTTGCGAGACGAAGACCGTCACGTCCAGTTCGATGGCGATAAAGCTCTTTTAGACCCTCTTGATCATGCCAGTGAAGAACGTCGCTTCCAAAGACACAAGTAAGTTATTATTAAATATGTTAATTTAAGTACCATCTCAATGAACAAAAGATGACGAAAAGTTTAACAATCTTTCTTTCGGGCTTTCGGTTCTAACGATACAGGCAGAAAGTTCTATCTCTCTCTATTTTTCACACAAATAAAAATATTTCGTGATCAGTAGGAAACCCACAAACGGTATTGTGTCAAGCCAAGCACAAGAATGTTTAAAATATAAACCAATAATTGCCTAGTAATATTACAAGGTCATTTAATAATTATAAATGTGTTATATCTTATTAGTGAATAATAAATATTAGTATTTTATTTATTTAGTTAGTTATTTATTTAATGCTTTTTAACACTAACAAGGTTTTTATAATCTTATATAAATAATATTAAGAAATACAATTTTGGTGTTGAGACGGACTTATCACCACAAGTGGTCTCTTCCAGTCAACCTTTATCTTAAAAAGATCAGAAGACGCAAGGAATGTGGTTGATGTACAAATGATAGTATTAATCAGTCAGATCCACTCTTATTGATATTGGCAATCAAATAATTATTATCCAATATATACCTACATACATACAAACAAGAGTAGATCACGTAACGTAGATTACACATAAAAAAACGTAACATACTTTTGCGAAACAACGCTTATAAGAAAAAACTGGCGGTATCAGTTGAATTTTATCCGCGAGACAAAAAGATGAGCTGAACATGTAAAAGTTGGCGATTTCTGGCAGAGGGAGCGTTCTACGACACGCGGAAGTGTCACCTGGGTGCCGGACAAAAATAGTATAGTGTCGCGTGACTTTGGCATTGTACCTTTTTGAAGTGAATCAAGTCTTCAGCTCACACGGAATCGTATGTAGGCCGCGCACTCGTGATGCGCCCTCGGAGGTTCCACAATACCAATTCAACCCTTTTGTCCTAAAACAATAAAAAAATGCCAGTAACTTACTCCCGGGCGTCCGAAGTGCAAGAGAAACGGTGAGTGCAAACGCACCACAGCCCTAGCGAACAATATTCTATTATAATGTATGTGAGAATTAAAATATGTCGCCGTTATAATGTAATTAATCATTTAGTAAGTAGATATGGATGCAAAAGTGTAGTCAACTATTTTAGTGTTACAAATAGTGTCAAAACTGATATGTGAAATCAAAAGAATTAAGTTATGATTTATTTTTTATTTTTATTATTCTATAATTTAAATGGAAACAGCCGTGGAGGTCATGTAAGCATCTTCTTAATCTGATGAAAAACAATAGATGTAGCGTCACGCTCCATTAGCGTTCGGCCCGAATGTTACGGCCACCTCACACCACCGCACTTCGCGCTCGTTGCGCTCTCCGTCCTTGAATCCATTGCATTGTGAGAAATGAGTCCGTCAATATTGAACCTGACCCATAATAAAAGGGTTAAAAAAAATACAGTCATATCATATGCATACCCTAGATTTCAGGGTAAATATTTGAATTCGCGAGGCGCTCAATCGCGACGCAGGGGCACAAGATATCTATATATATTTTCATTTCTGCGCTCTAGTGCCGAGGCACAGCACGGCCTTGAGTTTCAACACGCAATACCTCCAGATTTGGTCTTAACACTAGGTTCCCTCTGCGTGCGCTATACAGCGTGATGCTAAAAAAATGCCTTCGCTGTTCCCATACAGCGACTATAAAATATATTAAAATTGTGGCTATATAAATTCAATCGTGACATTGAGCTACTCCCTGTTCAAAGACAGGTAGCAAAAGGGGGAAGGTTGTTTGGTTTAACCGCATTCAAGTAGCTACCCCGCTTTAATGACGCGGGAGGCGATCAAAAACGATTTAACTATTTGTACTTCGATTGAATACAATTAAGTAGTCACTTATGTTAATTTGTGTTTTATTATCGTACGCTTAATAGGATCTATTAGGGTGTGAAGAAATTATCTTTTTCTTAACTTATTTTTACCATAATACGATAGCACCAGGTCTCTAGTTTTACTACAATTATATTTTAGATATTTTGTCTGTATCTCTGTAAATGAACTGTTGACTTCTAGCTACGTAGGTAGCTAGGTAGGCACACGCACAAATTAGAGACTTAAAAAATCATCATTTTTATTTTAATAACACTTATCACCGAATAAAATTGTATTGGTAAAAAGAAAATGAAAATATTAAATATTTATTTCATTTCCCCGTGTGGGAATCGAATCAACAACCGTCGTGATGACATTCCCACGCTTGTGCCCTTGCACCACGACTGGCCTAGGTATTGTTGTCCGTAGACCTTGATATTTCATATTAATTTTACCTTGATACCTCCACGCAGTCGTGATTGCTTTTAAAGTACAGAACCTTAAAGTGGTACTAATCTATCTTAAATTTAGGTTAGTTCTGTGTTAGATCCCCGTGTTAGATCTGTTTATATGAAAAATATTCTATATTTGTTTTTGTTTTAGCCGCTATATCCATCCACACAAAATGCGTAAATATTCACTGCAAGAAGGGGCCCGCGGGGGTGGTGCAGAAAGTGAGCGACGAGTCTCCAATGCTCCTACAGATGAACCACTGCCAGAGGCCGACCAAGATGATCTGCGCAGCCACCGAAGTGAAGATCAAAAACCTCATCGAAGGCACAAAATGACACCTCGTGTAGGTTTTTTTATATATTTTTTTTTCACATATACCTTTATTATATCGATTTTATGTAGGTGTACCTACAGTATACATGTTTGAATTTTTAATAGGAAGTTCTAGCTTATAGCTACATAATACAACAAGCATTTCTCACACTCCTTGCACAACTCCTCCACCTTTCTTGTCGTATGTTTTTATTTCATGAATTTGTATCCATCTTTCAATCAATCTTTTAAGAAAATTTGGCAACTTTTAACCCTTTTATCACCTGATGTGCTTGAAAATATACACAATTATCCGTATATGCCTATTATACTTTTTGCTATATCTGTACCTATGCCAGGATATCAAGAAAATACAAAAACATTTAATATATTTTACAATTATTAGGGCTCAACGGTGCATGTCGGACGCAAGGATGGCGGAGATAAGGTTCAAAACATTTTATCAGATGCCACTTTAAAAAAGATGTACGATCACAGCCCGCACGCGGTAAGTTAAGATTTAAGCTTTTGTTTTTTATAAAAAAAATCTTATCTTTTGATTTATCGGCATTATATATTGTGACCGATAGAAAGAGAATTTTTGCGTTTTATATAATCGATAATGATTGTGAATAATCTTTATAAGATATAGAGTTGTCTTATATAGTACGTAGAAAAAAATATATAAGGCAGTTTTGTTCAGAATGTCCGTTATGCAGGTTTTCGTCCAATTGGACGAGCTCTTGGCTACGGATGATGGGGACGCCGAGTGGAAGGAGACGGCTCGATGGATCAAATATGAGGAGGACGTGGAGGAAGGCTCAGCCCGCTGGGGAAGGCCCCACGTTGCCTCGCTTTCCTTCCATTCTTTACTTAACCTGAGAAGATGCCTCGAAACCGGTGTAGTGTTACTTGATCTCGATGAAAAAGACTTACCCGGCGTTGCCTACAGGTATTGTATACTAAAATATTGGAGAGTCATATAAATGATAGTGTATTTTATTTATTATTCAAGGATGCATATTTTTATTTAAAGACGTTCAACGTTATTTAAATTTATTTAAGAATAACAAAATTATTAAATGTTATATTATATTTCAAAATGGACCCCCAAACATTTAATAAAATGTGGTGAACAATAATCTTCATAATCAATTAATTGTTATAAATACATTCTTTAGTATGTATAATCACATTGAAAGCGAATAGTTGATTTAACTCTGTAGTTAAAGAAAATTAATTATAGTGTACAGTGGACCAAAACATGTGATTGAAATATTTTTTATTTAGGTTTAATTTAACCTACATAGTTTTTATTTTTATTATAATTAGAGTTGTTGAGGGCATGGTGACGGATGGTTTAATTGAAGAAGATGATAAGCCAGTGGTAATGCGTTCGTTGCTCTTGCGACATCGGCATGTACACGATGACCGCTTCAGGTTCTCCATCAGCGGGCGCAAGCAATCTTCTTACACCAGTTTACAGGTAGGCATATAAGTAGTTCAATATTTTTTTATTTTTACCATACGTACTATAGTTATTTTAACTTTAAAATAGAAAAAAGAGTAAACCTATAGTTATTTTAACTTTACTATAAAAAAAGGAGTCAAAACGTAACGTCACTATTATATCATATCTGTGTTTAAAGAAAGGAAAATTTCGATCATATAAACTTGTCATAATCGGTAATCCTCTCCAAGATATACAAGCAGATAAAAAAATATATATGATTAATCTCATATTTTTTAATATTTATTTCTACACACCATCGGTTTAAAGTATTTTTTTTACCTAAACATAAAATAAATTTTGTGTCAGCGTAAGTATTCACTTATTGCTAAATTATTTATATAACGAAAACAGAACTAATACTTGGTTACATTTATCATGGATTACGATAAAAATTTTGGCATGTTCATGATGTATGTGAATTTATTTGTTGAAGGCCATTTCGTATCAATAATTTAGCTACTGATTGTAAAAAAGTTTATCACATAACTATTTTACTAAAAAAATAAGATTTATTTCAAATGTTACAAGTTATTATTATTATTCCACACTTAGGAAAGAAAAATACTTATTAAGAAATCGTATAAAAAAATTAACGTAGCGGAATTTAAACCCGCGCCTCTTTGGAAACCGCCCAAGAGCTCTGACCGACTAAGCCATACGTTCTCATCGCACACAATAGAATTTAATTTAATTCTTTCTTTCTATGTTTTATACGTTGTCGGGAAACATCACGATTTGTAATCTAGAACTAACATGGTTTTAATTGTATCTGTTTACTTCTCTAAGCACAATGTGCAATACAACACTATCGATATTTATTTTGTTAAGAAACGTGTTATTTACTCGTTGCTGATTATTTTCAAAAATAAATACAAACATGATAGTTCCATTATAACATTTATAAATAATAAATAACAACTTAGATAATAAATTAAATGAACTTCCTGGCGATAGCGAAAAAAAGTTTTATACTGTCTTGCAAAATGCTATTTATACTATTGCTTTTTTTTTGTAGCAATATCCATATAGATCGATCAATGACACGATGTGGATTCTATTCCTGTTCCAAAAATAATAAATTATAGAGCTTAAATGAGATACTTGTAACTACTTTCTGGATTTAGAAAGGAACGAAAGGAGTAATTCTTATTGTTTTTTTTAATAAATATTTAATAAGCCGTCTGTTCCATCCAAATTCCATGTGCAAATATCGTACTGCGTGTAATGGCCACCATCATTAAAATGAGATTTCTATACGATTATATAATGTTCTTATGATTTCGATGGACTGACAAAATGTGCTGTGCAGTCTCTGTGGGTGGAGGAGAGCGGCATGGCGGGCGGCGCCGGCACCCCACGGCCCTCGTGTGTCCTCTGCTCGCCCGCCATCGCCTGCCGCCGTCACAGCGCCCACGTCTTTGTACGCAAACCCTAAGCGTGTTACCCCAAGCAATCCTTGCACTAGAGTTTTAGAACAGTATCTCACCAACAGACCACTGCTTCCACCAATGGCTTGATTTATTAGTTTAGTGTGCCTCATCTTTTATACTTTGCAGGTAAATGTTGTGATAAAACCGCCACTGCTATTTTTTTCAGTAAAGTAACTGTTTGTCTGTGTATCCATTATTAGTAAGTTCTCATATTTTTCTTTTTTCCATGATAATTAGGTAAACGACGTAATCAGTGCTATTTATCAACTTTCGTAGCTCATTCTATAGTATTTTAAAGTAATTCCTTACGTCGTTAGTTTTAAATTGACAGTCATTGTAATCATTGATAGTGGGCTTTTAGTCAATGTCTATAACTGACATGAGTCCTAAGTATTTTAAGTAATGTATTGCTCGTCAATACAGACCGATATTTTACATTTTTTGCGCATCTTTTTATTGTTATTTTATTTTAAGCATGATGTCAATAAATTTTGCTTTTGTTTGTATGAGTATCTGACGATTTTATTTTAAAGTTTGAATGCACGATTTTTTACAATCATTACATTACATTAAAAATTCGATATAAAAGTTGATATCTTGAATTTGTTTAGTCATTTTGTAGGTAGACTAGTAAACTCCGAAAATATATGTGAATTCGCTTTTATAATTTTAAATAAACCACACCAGTGACCAAATTTTACAAATATAGTCGAAACATATACGTATAAAGTAACAATTATTACAAAATTATAATAGAAATATTATTTAATATTTTTTCTACAAAACACTATTTCTTAAAATATAATTATTTGTTGTTTTGCTTAGAATTTATCAGATCAGAAGCGTCGACGTAGCTCGCATGCCTTGCCAGCTGACCGGACAGATGCACGAAAAAAATCTTCAGCGGCAGCTCTGGAAATGCGCGAAGTTGAATATCTGGCGACATCCGGCCCAGCGGGTTCTCAGGATGAACTCCGTCGCGGTCACAATGATTCTATTATGAAGCGCATTCCGGGAGATGCAGAAGCTACTACAGTACTTGTTGGTGCCGTTGGCTTCCTCGAACAACCTACCATCGCTTTCGTACGTCTTGCCCAGGGAATACAGATGCCATCTATAACGGAGGTTCCCATTCCAGTGCGCTTTATGTTCATACTTCTTGGACCGACTACAGCTGATCTTGACTACCATGAAGTCGGTCGATCAATTTCTACTCTTATGTCGAATCCCTCTTTTCACTCCATCGCTTATAAAGCAGATGACCGTCGTGAACTGTTATCAGCTATAAATGAATTCTTAGATGATTCAATTGTGCTACCACCTGGTGATTGGGAGCGACAAGCTCTTTTGCCATTTGAAGAACTAAGGGCCAAAAGCGAAATGATAAGACGACGAAAACGTGACGCTCTCGAGCGCAAAAGAGCAACCGCTGCTGCAGCGACTCCTATAACCCCAGCTTTCGATGAAAAGAAGGCACTACTAGCTGCAGAGACTGGAGGCCTTCCTGAAAAAGAACCAGATGATCCACTTTCAAAATCTGGGCGTCTATTCGGCGGTATATATTTCTTATTTGGCTGACTGAACCTGCATTTTTGTTTATTTTAAACAAATTTTACTTTGAATTGTATAATTTCAGGAGTGATTCGAGACATCAAGCGACGATACCCACATTATATATCGGACTTCCGTGATGCAATAAATGGACAATGTGCTGCTGCCACCATTTTCATGTACTTTGCAGCTTTGTCGTCCGCTATCACTTTCGGTGGTTTACTAGCTGAGAAAACTGACAGACAAATCGGCATTTCAGAAACATTAGTGAGTTTTTATTCTTTTTCACTTTTTTGCATTATTGGTGAAACGATTCGATAATTATGTAAACAAGCTCAATGTTACACTCACACTTTGTTTTGTAAACAGGTTTTCACGTGCGTGGGAGGGATATTCTTTGCTCTAGTTTCCGGACAACCGATGATGATTACGGGTGCCACTGGTCCTTTATTGCTTCTTGACGATGCATTATTCGTTTTTTGCCGGTCATATGGTTTCGATTTTTTGGCTGCTAGAATGTATTGTGGAATTTGGATGATAATAATAGCTCTGTGCGTAGCCTCCATTGAAGGAAGCGTTGCAGTAAAAACTATAACTAGGTTAGTAACAAATAACATAATTTATAATTATTGAGTTTACTTTGAAGACAACTTTTAAATCGTTCTTTTTATAATATATTTTTATAGGTTCACGGAAGATATTTTTGCATTCCTAATATCTCTGATCTTTATTTCGGAACCTATAACCAACATAATCAACCTGTACCGCGCCCATCCACTTGGCTACGATTACTGTCAAAACGCAACTGAAACTGTTACCCCTTCTGTATTGGCGCCGTCACTATTAAATTCTACAGAGCTAGGTTAGTAGCCGATATATATATACATATTTATCAATTTTTTTGTAGAAACTGAAATACAATAGAAATATAATCATTGTATGAATATTATTACATTACAGGTAATAACACAATTGCCGCACCACCTATGATTGTTCATAAAACTGTCCCACCGCAGCCAAATACAGCCCTCTTCTGCACTATGCTAACATTGTCAACATTTATAATAGCTTACTACTTGCGTATTTTCCGTAATGGAAAGTTTTTAGGACGCAGTGTAAGTATTATAATTGTTTATATTATTCGTTACTTTTTTGCGATTAAAAGTGTAGTTTTAATTTAAATACATTTTTTCTTTAAATATCTAATTGTATCTATTGTGTACACTTTTTTTTAAATATCTATTAGTATGAGATGTAAGTTAAAAAAAAATAAAAAAATTACCTAGCAAGATTGAATCTTGGTATCAACCGGTATCACAAGTTCTTGCCATGTTATTTTTTTTATATATTCATAGGAGCATCTGTTTTTTCGATACTGATTACATTGTCTCTATTCAGGCACGACGTGCACTTGGTGACTTTGGGGTGCCGATAGCAATCGTTCTCATGGTGGCAGTGTCTTGCTTGGTACCAGTATGGACTGAGAAACTTCAAGTTCCAGATGGGCTAAGCCCCACTTCAGCGCGATCCTGGCTAGTTCCCTTGAACCCTGGCTTAGAAACCATCCCCTTGTGGGCTGCATTTGCCATGGTATTGCCAGCGCTCATGGTATATATTATCGTGTTTATGGAGACTCACATTGCCGAGTAAGATATTAAATTGTATATTGCAAAATTAACTTAGTCCTCTATCGTAAAGTTTAAAATAAAATTAATTATTAAAAATATCCCATGAGTACTCATGAATTAGTCAAAAAAAAACTAGACCTTAGCCCATATATCCATTGCTCCGCGTGCCCAGCGACTGCTTGATTTTGCTTGCCGTTATATTTTGTTTTATATCTATTAAAGAATATTGGAATGCGATTTATAACATTGTCAATATTCTCTACTTATATATTTTTCGCTTTGCGAATATCTAAACACTTGCAATGCTGCTAATAGGTTGATTATTGACAAGCCGGAGCGGCGGCTCAAGAAGGGTAGCGGCTTTCACATGGATATCGTGATCATGTCGCTGGTGAACGCTGTGTGCGGCATGTTTGGTGCGCCGTGGCAGTGCGTTGCCACCGTGCGCTCTGTCAGCCATGTCTCCGCCCTTACTGTCATGTCCACCACCCACGCCCCTGGTGATAAGCCCTACATAGTCGAAGTTAAAGGTATATTACCTTACATTTTTTAAAATCTAATGTTATAACATAAGATATACAAATCACTGTTGAACATTAAATAATCAAAACTATATATATTATAATGATTTAATTTTCAGAGCAACGCCTGACTGGTCTTTTAGTTTCTATATTAGTGGGTATATCTGTTTTGGCATCTGGATGGCTTCGATCCGTGCCTATGGCTGTTCTATTTGGAGTTTTTCTGTACATGGGAATATCAGCCCTTGGTGGTATTCAATTCTGGGAACGTTGCATTTTACTGCTAAAACCTATGAAACATCATCCACAAGTTCCGTACGTGAGGAGAGTGAGTAACGCAAATTGCCTTCTATTCAAAATTAACAATATTCTTTTATTTTCGATATCAGTAGCATCGAATATCTTATAATATAACACATTACCAGTATTTGGTTAAAAAATATTATATGAAATTAATACAATTTTTGTCGCAGGTACCGACTATGAAGATGCACTTATATACCATTATTCAACTGATTGGAATCTGTTTGCTGTATGCAGTAAAATCGTCACGTTTCTCCTTGGCTTTACCGTTCTTCTTGGTTCTGATGATTCCTCTACGTATATCACTGAGATATGTTTTCACGCCATTGCAATTGCGTGCAGTAAGTTAAATTATATATTTTTATATAAATCAAACGTGATACTAAACGGCGCGATGTAAAACAATAGAAGGTTCACTTCCTAAGCCATATAATGCAGGAGTTACCAGCATGAAAATGATTTGAATGATTTTTGTCGATATTTCGATAATATGAATAACGTAAAAAAAGATGTTGATTAAATTTCCTTACTAAGCCTTTTTAAAAATTTACGAAGCTAACTCAGATTGAAACGCTCATTTACTATATCTAAGAGCAAATTGTATGTAACTATATTTAATTCAAGCGCGTTAATACATCATATTGACGTAATAATTACATCTGCGTAATGTAAATTATAAATAAAACAAACCTAGACAAAAGCTCTTTCACTAGTTATTTATAATATGCATTTTTTTACAGTTGGACGGTGCCCAAAAAGACATTGACAAAGATGATGAGCCAGATTTTTACGAAGAAGCGCCGCTGCCCGGATAGGGAACAGCCGTCTAAACACGTGGACGGCGTGTTACGAGACTATTATGATGTAATATTTAATAATTGGCCGTCCATATTTTGAATGAACTCTTGTGTAACCACTTTAGCTATACGTACTGCTTTAGATCATTTTATCGAAAGTACTTCTACACTTCTGATATTTATATTCGTATGTATGTAGTACCTACATATATACACTATATTTGCTATACCTTTAAAAGTATTAATATATTACGTACACTTTACATTATATGTAGGGAAACACTATTGCGAAGTCTTAAATGGTCTATGTTTTAGGATTATTATATTAATAGAATCAAGTGATTAATAATATAAAATATAAACATCACATGAGTATTAGGGGTGCTTTAAGATATTCTGTACTTAAAGTTAATTTATGTTGTGTCAATTTTGCCTGTGTACGTACTCGACGCGACCAGTATAAGTACCTACTTGTTGGTCTCATGAGATGTTGGGGTGAAGATATGTTATTGCTCAAATTTATTTGGCTGTACCTTTGTTATATTAATTCCACAACATATTTAAACGTAGATTAAGTTATTATAAAATGTTAAACCTCACCAGTGTGTGGGAGTTATGTGGAGTGGTGACAATATCAAGTGCGATACGAAGTTAGGAATGACTGTGTATTCTAGCCAGATATTGATGGAAAAGAATTTTAATTGTTCTATAATGTCTTATATAAAGTTAGATAAGATATTATGCTTGGTTTTGATATTATACATCGTTTAGTTTTCAGCTTTTTAATGCGCATAATCAATCTATTTACCATAAGAAATTATTATTATTAATAATAAAGTGTGTATCAACGGTTAGGATAAGTATACATATATTATATATCTACATGTTTACACTTGAATGTACTTAGTACTTAGTATTCTAAGTCTTCTCTATAGCCTGCCATTTGCACTAAAGTGTGGAACTTTTCATTTCGTCCATGTACTTTACAAATTTTGTAGAAAAGACAATTTTTGGACTGTAAGGTTTGGCAATTGAATTGCAATAAAAGATACGTTATTTGAAATATGTTACACAATATATATTATTATTATATTACCTTATTAGTGTCTAGCAAGTAAGTATTCATATTAAGCAATTAATGCAGTAGAAAATATTTGATTCGGATATCCTAAAGATATCTTTATAAAGAAGATAATTAAAAAAGGAGAAGTAATTTATCTTTAGATATACATACGTAAAAGTGCGTGTGTTCCATTCTGATATGATTGGCTAACGTTTAATCACAACTAGATAACTATTGTTATTATCCTCTTTACAGGAAATAACTTATTGTTATTGCGAAGTGCTTATATATATTACAATATGCCAAAGCGTAGGTGCCAAAGAAATACAAAGTGTTTGTAGATTATTAGGATTGAATTCTAAATACAAAATTGTGCTGGAATGGTTCTCACGCTCTTCAATAAACTTTAGACGGCTTAATAACTAAAGTCAGTATTAATTTAATGTTACCATGTTATCAATAAGTTACTACCTACATATTACATACGTATATTGAAGCAAATTAGTTATTTATTTACTGTAGACACCTACGATAGTGAGTTCTCAAAGAATATCATGTAACACATCAAGGTTTAGATGATTTGTGTCTGCCTATTGAATCAATGTTTTAAGAATTATTAACAATGTAGTTAAACACCACTTAATTATTTATTACCTTATAGCACCGTCAATGTAATATTAGGTATTTGCTTTCAAATGCTGACGATAAATTGCGTGTGCTCATATTATATCAAAATTGATATTTAATTATTTAGTGTAAGGCAGTTGTAACAAACATTCCATAGCAAATTATGATTGATTATGTTAATCTGTCTACTCTAAACGTTATATTCATGTTTAATTTTAGTGTTCATGTACTATAATTAATGTAATCAAAATCTGCATTACCATTTCTGTTACCTAGATATTTATTTTATATAATAATTAATTTATTTTAATTCAGTCGTTGTTTGGACTCTAAACAAATTATGTTCCTTGATTGTATTAGTTTTTTAAATAGAAAAAAAAAAGATTCATTCATGTTGTATCTATTGGCGTAATTCTTTTTTTCATTTCATTGTTAAGTATTGTTGACTTTCATTAAATTATTATTTAAATAAAATTAAGTCGTTTTAATTTACCAATTACCTAACATTTATAAATGAGAAAAATACTGTAAAAAATAGTGATAGACTATAAAAGCAATCAATGATTGAAATAATTACTAATCCTTTATTTAATTAGATACTTAATTTCTATATTCTTGTCTCAAAGAAACCGTTACTATATGTATGTGAATATAGTATCGTTCGTCTGATAGTGGTATAAAAAAATAAAAAATGGGATCCAAAAGCACACTAAACATTTTAAAGTGATTACGTCCTACGTTATATTTGAAATTCCGAAAATACACTAAGATTCTGATTCTGAATTCTTATTTATATACTTATATTAATCTAACCTATATATAAAATAATTTATAAATATTAACGCAATAGATACTTTATTTGTACCCTGTTGTAAAATTAGTTATTAGAGTTACGAATTAGAGGTTTAACTTAAAGGGGGAAAATGTTTTCAGCGCCAAATTTTAAAGTCAATCATAGACTATTTTCCATAGAGTATGTAAGCTATAATTTAACATATACAAATGACTTAATTTTAAACTAATTTTAATATGAATATTTTATATTAATAAAATGGAATTTGAATATAGAATTTCTTGTAATTAAAAAAAATATAAGATAGATTTTTAATAGTAATTTTTATTATTATCACTATTTTAATGATATTGTTGAAATCATAATTACAAAGCCATATAAATATATATCTTGTATATTCTAATATATAAAATATGATTTCATAATAAAAGTAGCTTAAAGTTTTAATGATAAGGTAAGACTATCCAATTATTTTAAAGGGCTCCGATACAGAGTCTTGTAATCAAGTATTATCAATAAATATATTTCTAATGAAAAGAATATTATTTTATCTAATGATATTTTTTTAAAAATCTATTTCATTATATAATTAATTTTAGTTCACGTCATTTGTATAAACGTACAAAGGTGTATTATAGAGAATTTCAAATAAAATTATATTAATCTAAATAAAATAATAAACTTAGGAATATATTTATACTATGGGTGGTATTTAAAGATGCTCAGAAATTTATATTTATTATAGTGTCAATAAAATTTTGATGTCGTCTCGATGAGCCTTTACATATAGTGAGAGGTGCTGCTATATAAAAATATTTTAATCAGGGCTGCCATTTTCGAACAGCGCTGCCCTCATTAGTAGCAACTGCAAACTAAAAAATCGACGTCAATCCAAACATGTCAGTCGCACATAATGGCGGAGGTTGTGTTTTTTATCAGTAATTAAATCCGGTAATGTTATTTTCAAAATGAACGAATATTAACGTCTTCTAAATTTTAATTAAATGTTTGTTTATGATTTATTATTGACATTTGATTTCGCAATTAGTGAAGATTTTTATAGAGAATGGAGTTTGTGTACGTCGCGCTATCGATAGATTTATTGAATTAGTGTCGGAGCGAGAGTCGCTCGCCGGTATCAGAACCAGAAGGGTGGCGGCTCTACCAGATCAAAATGGGGGCCCAGCAGGCAAAAGAACGCGGCACGGCCAGTGGCGCGTCCATGCGTTCGGCGAGAAACAAGCCCCGGGTGCCCAAAGACCCCCGCATGCTTGGCTCGAATATATTTACTGAACACAGCGGTGAGTCACCCTTATTTTTTTACTTAACGATAAATTATTAATTTCCAAATGGTATTTTTATAAAATAATTTAAATTATTATAAAATTAATTTTACTCGTTCATTATAACGACTATCAAGTACTTATGCACAAAGAAATTCTTTGTCCCTACTTATTACAAGTGCCGAGAGTAACATTTTTCTAATAGGCATTAAATCTATGTCTATTCAAAAGCTCATTGAACTTCAGTTGTAGATAATTACCTTCTTTTGTTGATTACACTGCCACATATGAATATCCAATACACTTATCATTGTTTTTTTTCCTAGTTAACTTATTGCTTTCAAGTAACTTATTTTTATATTTATCATCTAAAAAATATGTTATAAAATATGATATTTACGGCACTAAAAATATCTGGAATATATTATACTTGCCTGGCTAAGTTTGTAAATTCTATCATAGTGTAATAGTTTAATCAAATCAAATAAATCTCTTGAAAAAAATCTTTGCTATTTTCATGTTTTAAAGATATTATCAATAATTGTTCTAAGGATGAGTACAATAAAACTATTTTAAGGTAGTTTAGTAAACTCTCATATTAGGAATTACAATGGTAATAAATATTCAAGGGAACTATATATAAAAACTTTTTTATACAATTGAATTATATTTTTCTTGTTAAGCAAATGTTGACCAACAGACCCATTTACTCTATATTTTTTTACCTTCATGCGGTTTCTTGTACATAACAGACTAGGCGAAGGGAATCTAGTATTGACTCTCCATTGTTAACATACCTCTTAATTTTCTAAACATTGTGTGTGAGTTATCGGGCTCAACTTTGTCTCATTGTAAATGTGTTCAAATAAAAATAATTAACTCCAGCACACCATTTATAACCTAAGCCATATTTGAATATAATTTTAATTTGGTCTATACTTTACAACTTCCAGTTATGACATGCATCAATTTTCTGTTTTTAATTATATATTTAGTCTCAGTCTGCCCAAAAATCTATCAATGCTTACATAATATGTTCCTTGTTCCTTCTCCCTCCTGCATAAAGCAAGCTGGCTATATACAGGATACAATGTGAACATAAAAAAATACCTTACAGCTCTTACATTTACAGGCAAAAATAAGAAAATAAATGACAATTTTATCATCAAATTGGCACTTATTTAATCACTATTATTAATTTGTTAATCTGGAAATTTTGGTTCTATTTAAATATTTTGTTAGTGGGATTTGTACTTGTTACCATTGCATACAATAATGTGTAAACAAACTAAAGGCAATATTTAGATAATTATGTAGATTGAAAGTTGCTCTTGCGATGAGAATGCCATATATATTTTAACTAAATAAAGTATTGCAGAAAAAGGCGATTGTAAACATATTTTGTTGTGGTTGTAGGTGTCTTGAATATGATATTTATCTTGCTCACCTTTGATTACATAACATATAATATTTTTGTTTTCATTAACATCAGATATATTTACTACATAATGTTAAGACACTCCATCCTTCACTTTCTGTTTCATTTCT
>DWAN01001142.1:0-18932 GCA_018230445.1 Heliconius hewitsoni
CAACCAGTCGGTTTACAGTCACACTTTGTGCCGCTGCGCCACGACCGGCCTCGAAATATTTAAATATTGTATTATTTTATAGTATTATTGTACGGAAATGGTACTATAGTAACAAATATCGAAGTCTTGGAAAAAAGTAAGACGTAACATTGTATTAAAGTATCTTAGTAAATCGAAGAAGTTGTAAAACTAGGGCGCCCGGGTCGAGTCCTACAATCCCTTGTGAAGCACTTCTTGTCACTCTGGGCTCACAATCATGCACTCCTCGACGTCACTATACGGTAGGCATATATAAGCGTGAAGATATCAAGATTAGCTACACTTAGAAATACGTTATAAGATGTGCAAATCTACAAAGTCTTATTATTAGGAAAATAACTTAGGTATAGCTACATAGTATATAAAATGTCATTAGGAATAGTGATAAAATAGTAAAACTGATCCGATAATGTAAAAAAAAATTATAATATATTTCTTAATTGTTATTATTATAGACGTATAACAAAAATAATATAATTAAGTTTACATGAGCTAACATCTCAATCATTCTGAATTCCTAAAACCGTATGATAATTATAAACTTAATACTTTCACATTTTTAATGTAAAG
Source organism: Heliconius hewitsoni (assembly GCA_018230445.1). Lineage (NCBI taxonomy): Eukaryota > Metazoa > Arthropoda > Insecta > Lepidoptera > Nymphalidae > Heliconius > Heliconius hewitsoni. The sequence goes on from DWAN01001142.1 coordinate 610, forward strand.
TCCACATACATACATCAAAAATATGGATTTTAATATGTAAAACGTTTTTACCATATTAAATTTAATGCCTATAATCTTTCATATGTCACACAAACGTAAGCCCAGTCTACAGAAAATGTACTACGAGTACGTACGAGTACGTAGGTGGAAACTAAGCTATTCATAAATCTGCAAAGTATATCCTGGGTTCAATACAGCGATCTCGGATGGCAATTAGACTAGCAGTTCGTGCAGACTGAAACGAATGGAACTCTTCAATCAACGAATCAAAATACAATCGCGAATGGTCGCCACTTGGCAGCGACAGCCCAACAAATTTATTACCCTAGGTAGTTTTCAAATTTTGATGCCTGTTGATCACTGCATACTAAATAGTTTTATTGTTGATGGACAGTTGTTACTTTGATGTATATTGAATGTGATAGCTGTCACTGCACTGGCTGGTCTATTCGTATATCTATATGAGTACATATTGTTGGTTTCATATACAAAAACAGTAGATTTTAACATTTTTGCAAGATTCTATTACAACGAAATCATAAATTTAATGTATATTTTTATTTTTTATTAAATACTACTAACACTAAGTAGGCAACTATAAAGAAATAAGTTATTTATTTTTTTACATATATCAATTATTCAAAGTTAAAAACTACATGAACTAAATACGGACATACATCGCGTTATTATCATCTAACGAATAACTAACAATTACACTACAGCGCTAAGAATGTACGCGATTACTTAGTAAACAGTAAACTTTTGATTTATGTTGTAAAGTTTAATGACGGTTTAATTAGAACTTTGCAAGATATCATAGCGTTTGTAAAACAACACTATAAGCATAAAAGTTACTATGTAGAGACTCACGTCGTTTCCTACTCATTATGAGTTTTGCTTGCACTTAAACCTGGTTAAGGTGTAGCGTGATTAAGTCGAACAGCCGTTGGCTCGGTTGCCAAAACCACTTCAGACAACGTCGAGTGCGCGTTGTATTAGAGTTTGGCAATAGTCATTTAAAAGCCAGCACTAACTTGCTTTGTGGTAATTAAATTTAAAAGTTTTTTTGTAATTTCATTAATTAATAGATTAAAGGCTAATTGTGTGATGTAAAATTAATTTCTAATTCTATTTTTTATGCTACCGTTACTTTATGACTACTTAGGAATGGATTTAAGGAAGGAGAGGCGAACTTAAAACGACTATAAAATAAAATACTTGAGGAGCTACTTAACTTGTTAGTTTATATAAAAAAATAATTGGAATGAAAAATTGGTGAAAGAAAACCTACTAAATAATTCTAATAAAGAATTTCATTTATTCTCAAAAATTTACATAAGTTTTCCAACAAACGTTGTTCAACATGCTTATATTGCCATCCACGTTAAACTCGATGCAAAACACTAGAACGTAACTCAGTCTCAAATTTACATCGCGGTGTAACACAAATTTTGCCAAATAAAGCATTAGATGTATCAGATGTCACGCGATGGCGAAAAGTGGCCAACAAATCTCAAGGGGCCGCCTGTCTCCGTATCTTTCGGCGATTTACCTGAAAAAAAAGACAATTGCGTTAATTTACGACACTGGACAGTCGCCAAACATTTCAACCAGCCGTCTCGGTTGGTCTTGTTGCAAAATGAATAAAAGGTATCGACATTTTAAGCCCTATCTGATCGGTTATCAGACGAAGCTTAGGTGTGAATAGACTATATAAAACCCATTTATAAACTGTCACCGTGACGGCAGAGGCGTGCCAAGGCGTTTTCCAATAAGCTCATTTATCAAACGCCCCGACGTAATGAGACGCATCTTAACCATTCTCCATATATCCAAAACACTTTGAATTCATTATCTTGTATTTATATTTTAAACAAATTACATGTAATAAATATGGCTTGTGAATTGTAAGTATTTTTTTTACAAAATAGTTATTCACACCTTGCTATTTATTTATGATGTTGTAGCTTCAAATTTTTACAGAGAAATAATTTATTAGCTTAAACCTTAAAATGACCTAAAAATGTACATAGTAACTCTATAAATCATAATCAATAATTGCTTTTTGCATTTCATCTATATCTATATCGTTCTATTTCTTATAAAAAAAAAATACAGCCTATATTCAAATATAAGTAATTACTTCCCCATGTGGGATTTGAACCCAAGCCATAAAAGATAGTCTGAAAAGTGGTAACTGCACTATGACGTAGTTTGTATTTAATTAATTTTATCTTTGAGGCCAGTCGTGGCGCAGCGGCACAAAGTGTGACTGTAAAACCGACTGGATGTGGGTGCGATTCCCACTCGAGGAGATGAAATATTTACTTAAATTTATATTTCCATTTCTTCGCTCTGGTGTCGAGGCAAAAGCACGGCGTTGAGTTCTGAAACTTAACACGCAATGCCTCCAGAATTCGGCACAAAAGGAGAACGAAGTGTCTTAGACTAGGTTTATTTCAAAATAACTGCATGTTTTCACTGCTACTAAAATTAAAACAGTTTAATTTTTTGTGTGTGGCTGTCTATTTTTCTTTATGGACGGGCTAATTTTCAAAACAACTGTAACGATTTTGTTGGGCCTTTCCCTAGAAGATGGATGGATGAAGATGGGATGAAGAGATTGTGGAGTAAGTCTTTACTGCTTACATATAGGCCAAAAGATTTAAATTACGTTTTATAAAGTGCATAGATAGATAGATTAACCGCATAGATAGAAAATCACACCATACCACCATAAATTTCCCCAAAAGCGGGCGAAGTCACGCGTCGGCCGCTAGTATAGAATAAAAATTAAATTATATTTCTAATCTACGATCGTAACTATTTTTCATACACTTCTCTCATTACAATATAGCACCTAAATGAATACAAAAGCTGGTAGAAAACCAAGAAATACAAAAATTCATTTACTCTTTCCTTCTTACATCTGTTAAAATTAGATACGACGTGGCAAGCACTTTAACAGTGGCTTTAAATTACTTTGAATTAGCTATATTATTACATTTTTAGCTTTCACCTCATTCGTTTTACTGTTTATCGAGGTCATTTTTACGAGGAGTTGGGCCACTAACATCTGTTATGAAAACAGTGAGCGCAACAAGGCACGACGCTTTTACAGCCATTAGAGTGAAATCGAATGTAGAACAATAACATTTCCTACAACACGTTATGCCATATTTTAGCTTGAAAGTTAATAATTGTACTGAAAATAAGCAACGGTCGATCGGGATTTAAACGTAGTTTAATAACTACAAAACAAAATAATTTACAGATTTGATAAAGCTATATTTATAATTACAGTGTATACTAATATTATAAAGGAAGTATGGTTCAATTTTTTTTTATGTCGGAAAGTTTATATTTATAGCGAAGAAGGAGAAAGTTATATGTTATATTACACGTACACGTATCACGTTATTCGTTTCAATATATGCCAATGTACCTTCGATCAAAGTTATAGACGATCTAATGTAAAACTGAACTTACAAGCACATTTAAACAAGTAATGACATAAAAATAGCATCAGCAAAAAAATATATAACAAATAATAAATAAACAATACATGTTAATATTTTTTTTATTTATTTTGACAATATATTCTTCATTGAAGGATTTTTAATAAGAGAACATCCAGATTAAAAATGTTAATTTTGTTTTATTGCATACTTTTTTTATGTTGGCATCCGATTGAATTTTAGATTAAATTATATTATATAACAGCTATTCTAATAACAGACAAGTAAAAATCACCTCATGTCGATGGCAAACTCGTTTTCTTTTCGAAGATGATTTTAAATTTATTTTTTTTTTTATGTGTTATATTTTATTGCTAATGCTACTTTTGCTGTGACGTTTACTGAGTGACAAATGACAAGCTACATTTTATTGTAACTACTCTTATTAGTTATATATGTTTGTATGTTCAATTTAAGCCTTACGTAACTGAAAACTAGTACTAAATGAGCATATGAAGCTTAATAAATACGAGAATATTTTTGTTTCAACGTAAGACATATCTTTGTAAGTATAAACTGTTATTTCTAAACTTAAAAACAATATGAAACTCAAAGTAACCAACACATGGCACGTGAGAGTTAATTTAAGACTAAAGTCAGTAGCCATTGGAAAATAACGGGAATCAGCGGTCACATGATGACTGCGACGGCCAACTAGGCTATCGTCTGATGACGCATGGGCGGGAAATACATTATTTAAAGAAATCATAATAATATGTCCCCAAATTCGGTTTTATTTTACTAAAATTATTATATTTTGTTTAGTTGCTATTGTAGTATAATAATTAAGATTTTCATAAATAGTAAAGATTATATATTTTTTTACCTAACTTTAGTTTACACGTGACACTTATGTGAAAATCGTCTATAGTGAATATAATATACTTCTTTCTAATATATTTCTTTCTAAAAACAAATTGAATTTTCAATTAAAAGAAAACCCATAAAACTCTTAGTTCACTAATTATTTTACTATTATATCTTATACTTAACGTACAACAACAATTTTCCCAATAAAAAAATATATTAAAATAAAAACGATCAAATCAATGGAAAGATATAAACAATTCTCAATCACATCATTCATTCTTTCAAACCAAAACACTATAAACTATCGTATAGAATAGAGTCACTGATTGAGAATAACGTCAACAGCAATTATATTATTATTTGCGTGATAGGCGTACGGTCACGCGGCGTGACGAGGGGCGCGGGCACGGCCAATGCGTGGAGCTGACGTCTATCGTGGTTACGGTGATACGAAACTGTGGATCTTAATAAATCTTTTAAGACATATAAAATATGTATATAGCGTGATAATATCTTTATTAATTTTATTGATCTAATGGATTATATTTAAATGGAACTTCCAAACCGAGGTCGTAGTGGTGCGGTGGGACAGCGTCTGACTTTAGATGTGTCGAAAAGAAATAATGTTTCTTGAAAATACCTCTGAACGTGCTAAGTGTAAAATGAATTGCAGTCATACCAAAAGATGTGTACATCTTTAATTTTACTTAAGATTTTTTTTTACTATTTTAAAGAAAAATAGAATTAATTAATACATTTTGGCATAACGATTATTTTTCATTTGCTTACTTTACAATCATGTACATGTGATTTCTTAATACACATGTTATAAAAAAATTTAAATCTTGAAAAGATATATTATTTAGACAATTAAAAATATTCGATCATTAAAAAAACTTATTTTATTAAACAAAGCGTTTACACCTATTATAACAATAATAATAAATTTATATAATATTTCTTTACATCGCATATAAAATGATCAATTACGATCTCTATATCAAATTAGTGGAATATACGTAACAAAATATTAAAGATCTAAGAACACGCGTATCCGAAATAAATACTTGCACGTATTTAATTTAATAAGCTTTCTAAATGAAGAAGATTAGTGCAAAATCCTATTAAACCAATGCAAAACCATCTCGCGCCGCTGGTTAAATATGTATGTATAACTGAATATATTTAAATGAAGGGTAGATTTTTGAACAGAGTTGTTCATCGCCAGTACTGTATTCTATCGAAATATAGGATATACTTAATAGATTATAAAAAAAAACCTGGCCAAGTGCGAGTCGGACGTGGGATTTCCCACTATTTTCTGTAAAACCACGTTTATTGTATGACCTTCTTAAGTATTTATTTTATATTATTTTTTAATATTTGCTGTTATATCGACAACAGTAATAAATACATCATCAGCGAAAAATTTCAAACGTCTATCACAGTTCATGGTCACGGTCCCGTTTTATCCTTCACGTACGGAACCCTATACAATAACGTACATGTATGTTATAGTTACATAAATTAAAGCATTCTATAGTAAAACTCTGAATTGCGAACGGATTAGTAATGTTTTGAATTTTTTAAATCTCCATAAAATAAAAGCTTTTATACAAAATAATTTATGCCTACACGGAGCTTCGAATAATAAATATTTGTTTAAATAACTCATTTATCAAAAAAAGGGCATAGGAAGCCACTACAATTATCTTTGGAAAGGCAACAAAAAGAGATTGGAGTTTTATCCTATCATAATATAATACCCCCTAAGCCCGTAACAAAGCATGTCATAATATCTCCTAAAATATATGATATTGTGTAAAGGTACGTATTCATATATTCAAGCTTTTAAATTATATTGACAAAATTCTGAATAAATACGATTTTCTTGTTGTTTTTTTGCTACAATTATTTCATGGACTTACGGTTAAAGATATTTATTTTAAATTACAGACGTAAGCCATATACGTGAAAACATTGGTCATTTACAAAATATATAGGTTTAGATCGTTTATTTGTAATGTATATAAATTTTATAATTTAAATAAACATGACTTGTAAGCCTTATATATGAAAATTTTGTAATAATTGATATAATTTAAAAAAATATTTTATCAATCAGTAATATAGAAAAATTGTTACTGATACTAACCTTAATCTTATACGAGTATAAGAATAATGCTAGATATCGATAAGCTCAGTGTTAAGGCCCCCGTCACTACTACTCATTTCCTCGACGGGGAATCGAACCCACAATCTATTGCGTTTACAGTCTCACCCTTATGCCACGACTGGCCTTACTATTTTTCTATTACAACATAATAAGCAGACAATTAAAACAAAGACATTCATTCTTCAACAAAAAAAGGACTATCGACATTTTTTACAAAATTAAAACTAGCGCACGGGACACACCGTAATTTTATAGTCGATAATTAAACAAAATTTAAATTAGTAGTAATATCGCAACAAAGTGGTCTGTTAGCGAGATTTACTGCCGTTTTAACGACCGCCTTTAACTTTGATGGTGGTTTGTTCCGATACTTAGCTCATATGAAAAAACTTCTCGGAGTTCTCCTTTACCTTGTTACAAGTTAAAATATTTAATAGGCTACTTTCAACTTGTCTTTATTTTAGGGTGTTTCCTTACTGTTTCAAAATTAAAATTACTTTTATTAATTATTTAAACGATGGTATGGTTATTTGCATCAATGGTATACTCAAAATATGTCAATAATATTAGATTTTTATTTAAATTAAGAAATATATTTCTAAATCAAAACTTCATTGAATTCTATTGTTAATAAAAACATTATTTCCCTAAAATATTCGAGACTTAAGTGTTATTATGTTGAATAATTTTATCTACTTTCATAATTTTGTTTGTTTGTAGGGTCCCGTACGTAGTAAAATAAAAATGGGACCTGTTAAGACCATTAATCTCCAGATCGCGTAGATTTATCAAAAAATCACGTATTTGGTATCTTGAAGCACAGAAAAAAATCAAGCTTCTAAATTAATGCAATTAAAAGATAAAAACACTTAAGCATAGATTTTGCTGAATTTTATATGAAATTAGCCACGTAATCAAAACTAATAGGACTTGGATTAATGAAATTTAGCAAGAAGTGAGAACTTACAATATAAAGGAAAAATTCCGGAAAGAAAAAATGTTACAAGATTATATTTGTATTTCAGTTTATACAAAATTAGTGCATATGGCCGCAACCTTAAATTTGTCAACTTTTGTAAGTTATACTTCCCCTTGACCTACAATCCTGAAATTGGTACGGAAACTTCGGTTGGTGAGTCCGACTCGCACTTAACCAGTATTTTTTTAATTCAACATCGTTCACATAAAAGAATAATATACATGCAAATTGAAACATTTGTAAAGGACACTGGTACGTAATATTTTAAAATGAAAAACGTGATCAATATAAACGTTTCCGTTGGGTTTTTACACTATTATCTTAACTATGAAGTCCTCAATGGAAGTAAAATTTCACAATATTTTTTTGTATTGTGTAAACAAAAAATGCAATAATGGGTCGTTCAACAATTTAATCGTGATTTCCTATCAATTACAAACAATCATGCAATTAAAAATCATTTTCTAATATTTACACTTATTACCGTGAATAAATTATTTCGAATTATTTTACAACAATGTGCAAAATTCGAAATATTCCATATTAAGTAACGTCCTTACATCGGATGCACTCCAACCCTTTTATATATAGCTTTTGTGTTCACCCTTCATTTTCTCTCTGAATTCCCTAAAAGACAATGGGTCTTCCGTTTATAAGATTACATTGTTATATAAGGTTTTAAGTTTTAGGCGTATTTCCTAACGCGGATATAAAGTACTGTCTACCACTTCTAAAGCATCTATTTTTTTTATAATGATGATGATTTCAAAATATGTTTAGAGCGAAAGGAATATCGTTTTCTTAGTATCATGCTGTATCCTGCTTACGGCAGGATAAGCAGAGGGAACTTAGTGTTAAGACACTCCGTTTCATATTTTCTGCCGCATTCTGGAGGCATGCGTTTTGCGTCCATACCAGAATAAAGAAATAAAAATATTTTTCACTTTCTACAGTGGGAATCCAATGCGTCACGACTGGCCTTATCAATAATATAGTTATTTATATGAAATTTGTTTTTAATTTTTATAACCTATTATTATTACCAAATTGCAACTTCCCGTCGATGGCGAACTCAAAATCTCACAACAAAAAGCCATAATATAACTGAATCCTATGTGACTGTAATTGCTGCTAGTAAATTTATTCTGTGCAGGTTCAACGAGTCATTTTGTACATATTTGCTTTAAAAGTCACATCACAAAATATTTTTAGGAAATTACTCACTGCAAAAATACAGCAGAACTAGTGCATTTGTAAAATAAATACTAAAGAAAGTTATAAATATAGTAGAGTATAAGTGTTTATAGTCACTTTATCAAACATCATTTTGTTTACTATGGTAATAAATATTATAACAAAATGAGATTCGCTTTGTTAACTGGATGTGATCGCACTCGGGATAAGTTTTATATATAATTAAAGTGGTTTTAATTTATATTTAACAGAAATTTTTAAGCACATGATCTACTTCCAGTAGGAGTGATGTCTTCATTATCTTAGCCTACTCTTTTAAATTAGAGGGACATAGGAGAAAATAAGTATTCATTTTATAAAAAGTTTTTATACAATTAAATAAAAAAATATCTTTCATCATTTTCCTTTGTTGTTTAAAAATAAGACCAACAAATAATCAGAATAACCTATGAATTTATTCAAATTTCTCTAACTCTAAGGAAAAAGAAAAACACATACTGTTTCAAAAATACCATTTCAGCTAAGAGGGTACTTTGAATTACTTGATAAATATTGGTTTATTTCAAAATTATATTTTCTCTATTTATGCGCGCCTACTTATTTACTTTGTTAGTTATTTTTATCTATATCTATTGGATACTAAATCAAAATACTCAGATAAATGAAACAGTAGATAAGCAAAATTAAAACGAGATATTTTAAAATAAAATAAAGTGCACCCATTCCATAAACGCGAAATATTGAAAATGTTTATATTTATAATACATTACAGTGAAAAAGAGCTGAGCTTTACAAATTGATGCAATCCTTTCACAACAAAGATTGCCGGTCAGCTGGAATTTTGCATTTCAAATTTTGTACAAGTGAAAAACCGTTGTAAAAAATTTTATCTAGATTTAAAATTTCTATATGAATACGCTCGAAGGATAAGCCATAAAGTTGTTGGGAGTCCGCGGGAAAAATTCACGAAACTACAGTGGGGCGAAATTCATAACGCGCTTAGCAGTTCGGTTCACCTGTCTCGTTAAACTTCGGAATTTTTAAATTAAATTCTGAATACCAACGAGTCAACAAAGTTGCGAATTCTTAAAATTTGCTATTGTAATTAATCTTTCGTTTTAATAAACACACAAAGGCCAACAAAGAAAGTGGAATGGGCTTATTCATAATAAATGGTGGGATGACGCTAAATCTTGTAATTAATGCAGGTGCGCGCTGCTGCTGAGCCCAGGACCGACAGTTATTATCGAATATTCGTTTTCTATATTTTATTCACTAAAAACAGCTTCACGCTGTATCCCGCATACAGCAGGGTAGGCAGAGTAATGGTAGTGTTAAGACACTCCGTTCCCCGTGTATTTTAGTCATTAAAATCATTAGGTATTATACTCTTAAGTACTCACATAAACTTTAATAAATTCTCATTTATATATGTACAAATATAATGTAGATTAAAGACAAATTGATAACCAAAAGCTAATAAGTGAAAAGAGCTTTAATTTTCAAACATCAGTAACATAAAACTAATATCATTCAACTTAATTTATTACTTTCAAATAAATCAACTTAAGAAAATAGTACGTGTGAACATAAAGTATTAGTTTTAAATGTTTGCGTGCCTTAACTCGCTCTCGTAGATCGAACGGGGAGGTAGAGTTTCAAACTCTATTAGAGTAGCTTAACGCTTGAGTATAGTTATTATCTCTTGACTTAACTTTTAACAGGTTCCTATATTGAATATCATCTATTACACTAAAATTTTGAATTTATGTTTACTTTCATAAGCGTAATACTAACATAATTATTCTAGAATATATGTACATGTAAAGCTGAACTATTTAAATTAAAATATGCTACTAGAAAAGCATATCTGTTGAATTTATTGCTTATAAACTGTTGTAGTTAAATTAAATTCAATTTCATTATATCAGAACATTTTGTAGAAAAAAATATTGTTGCTGTATTTCTTTTATATTCTAAAGAATTCTCTAAATAATAACAGTCGCATATGTTTTAATATTTTCTAATGAAACCGTAATGGCAATTGACGTATACGGTCCTACATCTCAACGACGTCATCGTTGTAGGACATCAAACGCACTTCTGGACTCCGTTATTGATTTTCACCGCCCGGTAGGCGGGGCGAAAATCGTGCGAAAGGGAACACACGATTGCCTCCTCATTAAAACAGAAGAGAAGCCTACATTTCTCTCGCTACCTATTCTAATTAAGGACGTACCTATTAACCAACTATTTAAAATGGCAAGGGCTTCAAAAACATTTGCAAAAGAAAAAGACGTATACTCACGGCTGAACCTTGATTTACGTTCAAGAAAAACAACGATAATTGAAATTCTTACAATGTTCCCTACTAATTATATGGACGAAACGCTTTCCACCAAACTAATATGCACATTGGAGCAACAAGTAGGGCGACGTCTATTAATTTTAATAGCATTAAAGCGTGGTGCACGTAAACAATTATGTCAACTTTAATAACAAAGTCCGCATACAAAGTTTTTAATAGCGCAGCTAACTCTATCACAATTACTTAAATCAAGAAAAGTAAGTGAAAAAATAAACATTGAATTTATTTTCCAGAAAGTTGTAAATTCATTTCGAAAGTTCATTCGTTAAACGCGCAACAGCCTCAATATGGAGACGAGAACCATCACAAAATCTGTGCAAATATTATATAAAAATATTTTACAAAAATGAAAGAAAAGCTTTTAACATATGAAACGTATAAAAGACTTTTTGAATGTGACCATTCAGACTCTCAGTGAAAAATTCGTGGGTTTTTTTCAAGAGCATAAGCATTAAAATTGCATGGAGTTGTAGACGTCCTGGTGACATTTCGATAGAGTTCAAAGGGTCAGGGGTGGCGTAATCGGGACGCAGTCATGTCTTGAATATCAATGCTCCAGATAGTACAGACGCGAATCAGAGCAACAACAGACTAATGTTTCTGTAGAACAATCCTCGCTATATCATTTCATAAACAATTATCGCAATTTAGTAGTATTTAAAATTATTTAAACAAATTTTTAAAATACAATAAATTTCTTATTTTCAGTTAACGAAATCCAATCTAAGTGGAGTTTCATAATAAAAAAATAACAAAATGAATTCTTCGTTGCAAAACAATCGCGTCTAATTTAAGAGTAAAATCTCGGTTAAAATTCGATTTAAGTTACTCCGCAACGAGGGCGATTCGTTAAAGATTTCCAAACTCTTACAGTTTTCAATTCGGTTTCGCTCGAACAATAATGATTTTAACTTGTGAAAAGCCGTCTATAAAAAAAATAAAAAGCGTCCAGCACAATCACGGCTCTCAAGAGCACAAACATAAATGAAGCCATTAATTATCCGCGATCCCAGTTATTTTTTCTCCTCTTGCTTCGATGCCCACTTTGCGTTTTGCTTTTTTTTTATATATAATTAATTAATATTAGTTAATTTATACAAAGTATGAGTGGGTTGCAAATAATTATAAAAGTAAATGTTGTATTTTTATGAGGAATGCTTTGAATGTTTTAAATTGTAGACAATGTTTTGTTTTAAAATAAAATAATAAGATCTTTCTTATCAAAAGATTAGAAATTAAATTAGCTTCACGCTGTATCATGTAAAAGGGTAGGCAGAGGGAACCTAGTATTAAGACACTCCGTTCTCCACTTTCTGCTTGATTTTTGGGAGCAAAATAATTTAATTAAAAGTATGTTAAATGTAAACGAATAAATGTTTGGAGAGTTTACATAAAGTAATGATATGGTAGAATATATGTTATTACCATACATACGATATTATGGACGACTTTTTAACTATATAAAAATAACCGAACAAGTGGAGTCGGACATGAGTCGGACTCGCCCACCGAGGGTTCCGTACAAAAATTGGAAGTCTCAAACTTTTTCTGAAATTCAAGCTTAGCTTAGCCAGAGCCCTTTTATCTGCTACCTAACTTGAACTGACGGCTTTAATATCAAATTTTGCGCCCCTTTTAAGATTTTTTTTTTGGATTTATAGATTTATGTATAGATGATGTATACATTTACCACAGATGTATAGATTTTTTCCCGGACGAGTACTAACTGCGGTTCTGAGATAAAGGCTCTTGACAGACAGACAGACGGATAACAAAGTGATCTTATAAGAGTTCCTTTTTTCATTAAAAGGTACGGAATCTTAAAAATTACTGTCTCCCCCATTACCTATGTATGTGGGTGAGTATAAAGAAATATACACAATTTAGTAGAAAAGAAAAGAATCAATTCAAAAACTTTTCCGCCCACATCACGGTCGCAGATAGCTCTAATGCTTTTAATATTGAAGTAACCGTTTTGATTTAATAGATACTTACCTACTTCAGAGGCCAGTCGTGGCGCTTGGGTGGCGTTGGGCGTGGGTTCGATCCTCATTCGAGGAAATAAAATATTTACTAACACATTCATTTCATTTCTTTGCTCTGGTGTCGAGCCAAAGCACGGCGTCGAGCTCCACCATTCAACATGCAATGCCTTGAGTACTTGGCGTAAAGTGGGGAACGGAGAGGTTCCCTCTGCCTACCCTACTTTGTGCAGGATACAGCATGAAGCTGATTTTGTATAAAAATCATGTTTTCTCAACCCTCTTTTAAAATTTATTACATTATATAATTAATGTAACTCTTAAGTCACAAAGGGATCATTCCTTTTCATTTGCACATTAAATTAGCAAGATTTACATTACACTGATAGATGGTGTAATATTTATAAAATTTTAATAGTATTTTATTGTAGCTTCACGTTGTATCCCGCTCGTAGCAGGCAAGAAACATAGTGTAGGTTAACTAAGTGTATACACTTCCGTTTCCCACTTTCCGCCGATGTTACGAGGCGTTGTGTGGTAAGTGACGGAACTCAACTCCGCGCTTTGGCTCGTTACCAGAGCGACGAAAGAAAAATATTGAATATTTAATTTCCCCGAGTGGGATTGTATATTTTGTAAAAAATATGTTCTTTTTGTGATATCTATCAACTTTTCTTTGTATAGTTGTGTTTTTATAAGATTTATGGGGTTCCTTAGTCAACTTGCGGTAAGATCTTGACCTTCAGTGGGTAAGTGTTTAAAAAAATATAGCTCAAAAATATAAGACAAAAATATACGTATTTATGTAGACATATAACAAAAAATATACCTTTATTGCTAATTGTATGTTGTTCAATAGACATTATATGTAAATTAATTACAGCTACGTTAAATTACAATATTAGAACTCTAAGAATGTTAGAAAGCCTTATCTTCCTACACAACTAATAAATTAATTGAAACATATCCACCAATATTTAATTAAATACTCAAACTGGTGTTACTTGGCCATAATTTTTCGCGAAAGTTAGAATTTCGCGTCACACATAGAGGCGAACAACTGCAAAGATTGACGGCTTGGCCGGAGCATTGTTTAAAGCAACAATAGGTGACCTCTGCGGAGTCATTAACCTACTGTGTCAATCTACAATCACAGAGCAGCTCCAACGGTAACGACACTTTCGTTAGTGAAGCATTTCTACGTTTATAAATATTTTCTCAGGTTTGACGCATTAAGATAATATTGTTTTTTAAACATAATACAAAAAGACCTTTAATCAGATGATTGTATTACAGATCAGATGATTGTATTATTGATAATATATTACAGACACGCCACGACGGCCTTGTTGCATATTTGAAACCTAGCTAAATAAGTGCTTTGATTGTAATTCAATGTGTAGAGAAAGATAGGCAAAATGCAAGAAGAAACAATAATATATGACCATGATAAATCTTGCAAAATAACAATATATCAAATATATATCTTTATCTAACAATATCATCAATAATAACTATAGTTATACTGAGAATATATATGTAGGTAAAAGATTATGAATTTAATTTGCAACTTTTAATTTGCGATATATAACAAATGCTTGCGATGACTACCGATGGAAGCTCATAGAGTTAAGTTATGTCACGTTATTCAAATTAATACTTTTTTCACTATTTTCTCACAAAATGAAGGTGTTTTGTGATATTATAGTGTTTTTTTAAAACTAGGTTCACTCTGCCTAATCTACTGTGTGCGGAATACAGTGTGAAGCTGTTTTTTTTTAGCTTTGAACTGTTTTCCGAGCATAGCTACCTAGAGCATAGGTACCTAGACGGAACCTAAGAACCTAGCGATACGACACTTCGTTCAATTAAGAGACTTGCATTCCCAATTTTTGGCAGAATTCTCGAGGCATTACATATTGAGAGACTGATCTCAACGCCTCGCTTTGTTACCAGGGCGAAGACATAAAAACATTACCTATACATTTTAATTTACTCCTCCGAGTGAGAATTGAATCCAAAACCGTCGCTTTAACAGACGCACATTTGTGCCAGCGGGCCACGACGACCTCAAGCATTATTTTTTAACCTTAACCTGTGCTGCTAGAAATCCGTTCTTGTGGCGCCTTGTCAAATTTCTTATACTTTATAACAGCTATTTGGAAAGGACAATATAAAAATATTGTCGTTTTCAAATATAACAAACACTTCACTGGCACTAACTCTATGTGGTTTACACTCACTGATCTTGAATTCCTTCTGTTATTTAAATTGGAATATATGATCGTTGAATATAATAGCGAATTTTACTATAATCTAACAAAGTTCATTCGCTATTCATGCGATATGTACTATCTATTTTTATGTTCATAAGATTTTAGCCAAACTTTTACCGTCCTCATTAAGCTGCATAACCGATTTAAAACTAATTTTGGACGCTTAATACTAGTACAAGATGACACAACCACTCAAAACTTTTTAACTATGGTGGTACATATTTCGAACTCTACTAGAATATACGAAATTTTGTATCATAATTACCATAGAGAGAGACATTATGTGGCATTTTCAGATATTTGCCAAAGTTTCTTGTATGAATATTTATAAGTACATAATATAATGTATTATAACAAATACATATATTAAATTTGAATAAAAAATCATTGTGTAAAAACATATTTTAGGATCCTTCTATTAAAAGAAAATGCTCAGTTTGCGTCGTTAACATCCTTCCCAAAATGTGGATGTGAACTCATTGAATATTATTTTTTAAATTAAAATATTACAGAATCGCATCATCTTAAGCTTCATTATTATTTTTAATTACTTATTTAAATTTAATGTATGAAAAGTTAACTCAAAACTACTGCTTAGCCAATTCTTTATATTTTTTAACAGATAAGAAATTTATAAAGTTACGACGATATCATTGAGATAAAATTCACATAATCAGTCACACGATTTTGTCCGTTTACATAGATATAGAAGATACATATAGAGGTTATAGATTTTAGGTGAAGAAAATGATGTTGATGGCTGTGAAGAAGATAATGCAGAAGGAAACTAGTGCTCAACTCCGATCCCATTAAGACATTTTCATTTCCATTCCATTTTTCATTATGTGTACAGTCAAACCACAACCACGTTACTGTCATCTCCTTGTGCCACCGGGTCACAACGGCCTCATTTATTTACTGCTATTTAATTAATACTAATAAGGTAAGGTTGTTTCAACTTATACTTACTCACTATCTAATCGCATCCTTGAATATTAAATTTAGCAGTTGAAGTTCTTAATGCCTAAGATTTAACGGTTTACGACGAGACAGTTGTACGTACAGTATGAAGTGATAAGCAGTAATTTAATCTCATGATCGATCGACAGGAAAGACGGTCAACAAGATCCTCAGTTTATCCATCTTGGTTATCTAGTTGTATTTAATAATTTTATATTCAATAAGAAATTTACATCGGTGTCGATAATATAACATACAGTCCAATATATTGAATAATACATAATAAAATAACAAATAGGATAAGGTGAATAAGGTATGTCTGTAACCGCGATGGTTAAGGTCTCGAAACGGAGATCGTAGCGTCTTAACATGATGTTCTCGCTGCCTACATGCAAGATGAAGCATAAAATTAAAAAAACATGAATCACTATTTAAAATACTACAATCTCCTTGATTCCAAAAATTTTAAAAGCATCTAAATATTCGCATAACTAAATCTTAAATAAAATATGCTAAAATTACTGGTAATGCAATAAATCTTCTCTTAGTAAATATACATTATTTGCAAGAGCAGAATCTTGAAAGCTTATTACAAATAATTTACTGAATACCACAGTCTATAATAAAACAATAAAGACGAACCAGTGGCGTTACCACTCATCTCTTCTATTAAGATATAAATAGCGCTCCATTTTAGTTTTTAAAACATCCAAATGAAAAATAAACCTTATCTAGAGCGTCCGGTTGCAAGTTGATAGACACTCTGACAGCCATATTACAAAAATAATTTTCGCTCCAATTTTTATTTTGACCGCATATTGTAAGTTTTTATATCTTTTAATGGATTCCAAGATTTTTTGTATAAACAAACATTTGTGATACGTTTCATATTTATAAAGTTCACTGTTACTATGCTTACATGTTTACATTTTACATTATATCATGTAGCCATACAAAATTTACGCTATTTGGGTATCTAACGGACAATAGAGTGTGTGAACTACACAACTACAAGTGCTCCGTGATCCACTCAAAACTTTATAAGGAGATGTGAAAAGCCGGACCGCCACTGAGAGTAATATCAGTATAGAGTTTGAGAGAGTTATGTAACATATATTAAAATCAAGTATACTGTACTTTATATGCTGTATACACATTTATATGTACAAAAAATTTAATAGAATTGAGATAGAGAATGACTTCTAACGTGTGATCTGTGAAACAAATGATGACTTTGGCGCAAGACACTGTCTCTAAACTACATTAATTTAAGATGATATATATGACAAATAAATATTAGACCGTTTGATATGTAATGCTAATATGCTAATCTACAGGAAAATGAAAGTTTAAATATTATTATTTATAAACGTCGCTCATTCTGTCTATTTAAAAAAATAATTTCGTAGTATTCGTACGTCCGATGTTTTGCTATGAATAAACACATTTTTATTTAATATATATAGTACGTAATCTTGAAAAGCTAATAACGAAACGATATTTAACTCATGTTTATGCCTTTATAATCAGTTATTTTACTGGTTATATTAACGTAATCTCAATAACAATTCCACACCACTACTCGAAAGCAAGATTCACAAAACAAAACGGTACGATTTCGAATTTTATTAATAACAATATTTTTACTTATTTTGAAAGTGTTTAAATATACAATTTTTTTTTAAATTTCCTTCTTGTCCAACCAGGAGGTTAAAATGACATAATAACTTAGCTTATTAACTTGTCGGACATTAAAACGACGCAATATGTTTGGCCAACAGCATTCAATACAATAAAGAGATCGGCTTCACGTGACCGGGCAACTGCGCCGGAAGCCGTCACGTGGGCCGCCACTTCCGACGTTATCCCAATACAGGGAATGTCATACCACCTATTGAACTGGGTAAAATGGAATTTAGTGATCGAAAATTTAATTATTATAGGGAATGGACAGCATATTATATAAAATATGATTAATAAATTAAAAAAAGTAACATATGTATCCTTTTTTTTTTTATGGAAAAGACACGGCAAACGAGCGTGCGGGTCACCTAATGGTA
>DWAN01001143.1:0-18931 GCA_018230445.1 Heliconius hewitsoni
TTAACACTAGGTTCCCTTTGCCTACCCTGCTGTGTGCGAGATACAGCGTGAAGCTGATTTAATTTACGTTTTTTAAACTGAAATATTTACAGATACATAAGTATGTCAATCAGCATAGTTATCGTTTTTTTTAATACAGAAAAAGTTCAAGCGTTTTTCAAAGTTCTCCAGTTTTAACTTGTGTAGCAAAGTTGAAGTACCATTCAGTTTTTTATAGATTGCAACGACAGAAAAGACACAAAAGTCACAAAATGTATCGTAATTTGATTTTGTTTTCTTTTTTAAAAGCCAAGTAAGTTTTATAAGGCCAGTCACAGCACAGGAGTATAAGCGCATGATTGTAAACGCGACTGATTGTGAGTTCGATCCCCACTCAAAGAAATGTAATATTTAATAAGTTCTTTAATTATTGCACATTTTAAATGAAACTAATTTTACGGTTAGTCTTCCCGTGACCACGGGCAAAGTGTTCAAAACGTCGGGTTTCCGAAAATTTATAATCCCAAATATACGCGATTAATCCAGTTAACATAGTTACATTTAAAATGGAATATTTATTTGAATGTATACAGGATGGAAGCGTCAATCCTTCTTTTACGAGAACAGCATATAAGGTAAGTTATTTTATACCCATACCTAAAGAAAATGGTGAAATGAGTGTCTTAACACTAGGTTCCCTCTTCCTACCCTGCTGTGTTCAGGATACAGCGTGAAGCTGATTAAACTTTAAACTTTGCCGCCAATACCTAATCATTATTTATTTTGTTTGAAAATATAAATTTTTCATTTTAGGAAAAAAATAATAATTGTATTAGGCTTTAATAGAGTAGTTAGAACTGTGGTTTCATTTAAAGTGGTGCTGACAAAAACAATCTGTATTTTTATTTCTTCGCTCTGGTGTTGAGGCAAATGCGAAGTTGAATTCCGCCACTTAACAAGAACACGAACACTTAACAATGCCTTTCAAAATTTGACAAAAAATGGAAAACAGAGTTTATTAACACTAGATTCCTTCTGCCTAAGCTTCTTTGTGAGTGATACAGCGTGAACCTGATTTTTTTAAGTAACTTTTATGAAAACATACCAAAATTTCCTAATAAAAATATGGTTTTGAATAAATTAATGTTAACAGATTGTCGGTAACGTGTAGTCGGAAACAGTGTTTCGCGTTTTGCATGGTATTGTCTTGTTATTGTTATAAGAAGGCGTGACGGATACCTTTAGGCGTACATCCTGTCCGTCATTTGGTTACAATAAACCCTGACAGAGCTGGATATTTTGATTATTACACTTCTATATATATATATATATATATATATATATATTTAGCTTTATATAACACTGGTTCCCAAGGTTCCCACTGCCTTCCCGCACATCGCAGCGTAACGACGGAACTTAACGTTTGCTTTGCCTCGACACCAGATCGAAGAAATGAAAATATTAAATATTTCATGTCCTAGAGATTAAATATTTCATGACACTCCGTTCTCATTAAGGATCTGTTTTTGGTGGACTCTGGAGGCATTGCGTGTTAAGTGGAGGATTCAACGCCGCGCTTAGCCTCGTTACCAGAGCGAAGAAATGAAAAATATAAATAATTTTCTCGAATGGAAATCGAACCCACAACTTGTCTCGTTTACATTCACACGCTTGTGCCGACATGGCCTCTATGTATATGCGTACATAGGTATGAAAATATAAACTACACGGTTTCAAAACATTCGCTGAACAGAAGCCGGTGGAGGCTGATTATTAACTCCAAGTGGAACCTAGATGCTGACCACGATCCTCATACATGAAGCACCGACTACAGAAAAAAAGAGATAAAGAGAAAAAAATGAGCTGTCAATTATCATAAATGTTAAACATATCTACAAATGCAAAAGACAAGAACCAATTAAGTTTCTGTTATGTTTATAGTTTTAGTAAAAACCTTTTTATAAAATGAATCCATTATAGAAATCAGATTTAAATCACTTAAAAAGCGAGCAATTCACTTGAGCGAGCAGAAGTGGGGTACTACTCACGAGTCTACACTGATTTTATTTATTTACATCTTTCCTCATTGCAATTGTATGTAAGTGAGGAGGTCCTCACTTTTTATTCAATATGAACTTTAAAGAACTTGAAAACGATTTTATGTAAGTTATACTTTTCTGCAATATAATATGTATATAAATATAAGATATATATAAAAAAATTGTTAGTCTTTTTTTTATTTTAACGTTATTCCGCTAAGTAAGATAGGCAAACCTAATGTAACCTAAGAAGTGTCAGGACACTCCGCTGTGTGTTGAGTGATGCAACTCACCGCCGCGCTTTGCGTTACAAGAGCGGGGAAATTAAAATAATTCGAATGAACCTACTACTCAAGAAAGAAATCCGTTCCTTCTGTAGTTTTTATTTATAAAACTTATTTTGCCTTCAAGATCAAATACTCAATATTCGAATTTTGAAAACTTTCTTGAATTTAAAACTTGAAAGAAGCAAAGATACCGTCACCAGCACCCAACAGCAATTACAATTTATAATTTAATATTTTTCTTTGTCAGATCAACTTTTTCTTATGCAAATCTCTGTCAGACGAGTTGCATATGATTTATTTAATATTTTGTATCTCCATTGAACTTTACAAGGTTGCAAGAGACCATTTCGCATTTATATGGCTGAAGATTTTTTTCTGCTTCACGCTGTATCCCGAATATAGCAGTTATGCAGAGGGGACGCATCGACAAGTTCATCGTGGCCATTTTACAAAGTATGTATAATACCATTCCACTCTTAAATACCGAATACAAAATATTATATTCGAAATCCAACGCTAGCAAAATTATCTAAGCGGACTGGGAAACCATTTGTATAAGAAATATAAACATTCTCCTGAGTTTTATTTGAATTTATGAATCCTTTGCTATGTATAACATAATCAATACGTAGAATGATGGTATTTTCAAACAGTATAAATTTGAATGGTTTTTTTTCAGCTTCATGCTGAATCCCGCGTGCAGCAGGGTAAACCAAGTGTTAAGACAGTCCTTGCTTTCGTTTTGGTACTAGAGCGAAGAAATGAAAATATTATTATATAATAATTCATTCTCTCGAGTAGGAGTCGAACCCACAAACTTCGCGTTAAATTTAAATGTTAATTTTAATAAAATAACATTTACTAGCCTAAAAAGAAATTGTTTTTTAAAGATATTATTTAAAAACACTTAGGTAATGAGTTTCTCATAAATAAGTAATCACATAATTTGGTCGTCGTAACAATGTCCAAGTTAACAAAAACAATGGATTCTTCAAGTTTTTCCATGAGGATACCACGTAAAAAAAAGTCATGAAGCAGTGCATAATCAGAACCAGTCTTGAAACAAATTTCTTAGACTTATATGGAAATACAGCAAACTTGTATCAAAATATTCACATGGGAAACGGAAGTGTATTAATGGGAACGGAGTGTCATAACACTAGGTTTCAAGGTTTCCTCAGGCTACCCTATTATGTGGATACTGCGTGAAAATAAAAAAAAAGCACTCACGTGACATAAAACACGTGTAACAGAAACTATTAATAGAATATTGCGCTAAGTGAAACAGATCGACGTGATAAGGATTGTAGAATTCGTACGTTGATAAATATCTAAACGTATATTATGTTACAACTTACAATCGATAATAAATGAAACATGAAATGTCCGTCTGAATTAAGGTTTGTTTTTTTAGCTTCACGCTGTATGCAGAGAGAACTTAGTCATAAGACACTCTGTTGCACACTTTCCGTCGAATTTTGCGAGAAATTGCGTATTGAGTTGCGAGACTCAACGCCGCGATTAGCCTTTGTAGCAGAACTAAGAAATAATAAATATTAATAAATAATAATTAATTTTCACGAGTAGGAATCGAATCCACATACTTCGATTTTTTTATTAATTATCTTGTCATGTGCTTAGCTAGGTTCAATTTGTAATTTTGTATGAAACCATAGTTTTAATTATTCTATAAGAATCTAATACAATTAAAACAAGAGTTTTTACCAAAAATGAAAAAAGTGATTTTTTCAAATAAGTCAGTTATTAAAATTATCGATGTAAAATAAAACGCCATTTGTCAAGAATGACGCAACAGACACAAACCTATCAAAGCGATAACTCCGCACACGCCTCATTCACGAAATCGACTCGTAGGTATTGGCGGCGATGTTGAATTGCGTAAAATATTATTAGAGGACTTAAATGTAAATCTAAATATATACATGGTGAAAAGCGTCTCCGCTCCTTTTACAGGAGCAGCATATAGGGTAAATACATCAAACCCATACCAAAGGAATCCATCAAGATATCTCAACAGTTCAGACATATTTTTTTTTTCATTTCACGATGTTTATCCATACTGTATTGAGTGTGGCGCAGTTATAAATAAATACCAATAACGTAAACACCCACTACTACAAAAATACTAGGTACTAAACGTTACCGATCTGCCACTCTGCATTCTCAAAATACATAATACAACGAGAAAGGGATAACGAGAAAAAAATATAATAATATTTTATAATCATAAAATAACACATTTAAACAAATATTTTTGTCAATTGAGTAACTGACGGGAAAATATAACTAATAGAAAAATGAAAGGTTTCGTAGAAAAAGAATTGGACAGCTTGCAGTAAAACTAGTGCCAATGTGACGTAACGGTATAGAAGATATACGACATTTTTTTCTTCTTTTTAGCTACACGATGTATCCCGCATATAGCACGGTAGGCACAGGAAACCTGGAAACTTTGTGTTCTCCCCATTTTCTGGCGAATTTTTAAAGCATTGCGTGTTGAGTAGCGGAGGAAATAAAAAAATTAATCATTTCATTTTTCTCGAGTTGAAATAGAACCCACATCATGTCGACAGTCAAACTGGTGCCCCAGCACCACAACTGGCTTTAAACTCATTTTTTTAATATTATTATTATATCAAATCATATAATTAAGAGTTCACGGCTTACAGTAACGCTTAAGAAAATAACATTCAAAGAAGCCAGTACACCTATTAACAAAATGTCGCAAACTTAATACTGCGACTCTATCAGTGATCAATAGGCAATTCTAAAAACTATTTTTCCAGCCAGCTACTAACGATTACATAAAGAAAAAAAATCCTGTTTATATCAGAAACAAATAATGTATCTAACGTAAGATCTATTCAACGTGATTAAAGACTTGGCAAATAGTACGTGTCTCGCATCACTTTGTGGTGTATTTTAATTATCCTAGTGTTGTCTGAGTGTCTACTTCAAGAGCAGAGCACACACTCAACAACTCACTCAGCCTCGATGCGGTGGATATTGTGATTGTGATTGTGAAATCTCTTAAGCGGTTGTTTTTTGCTTTTGTTTTGTTTTCATAAGAATATAATAAAAAAATAAAAATTTACTGATTTTGTAATGATATGTCTTATAGAATTTAAGTTTCATGTTATATCCCGTGTACATTATAGCAGGAGGTAGGTAGAGAGGACCCAGTATCAAAACACTCCATTCCACGATTCAACTTACGATTCGATATTTGGATTTCGAATTACACTTTGTCTTTACACAGTGGGGGAATAAAAATAATTAATTCCCACTTGAACTCACATACATAGCGCTTAACTAGTGTTATACGCTAAAATGATTGGTCAATCTATTTTATAATGTCGTTGTAAAGTAAATAAAAAAATAATTTTATATCTCTGTTTTCATTTACAAATGACAGTATTTTAAAGATTTATATCAAAGGCATAACAAAATCTTGTTTTTACAAAATCTAGAAATATTGAATATGGATTTATTTAATGTTTTATGCAATACTATCCAGACCTATAGCAAAAAATAAAGTGGTATCTCTATCCAATATCCACAAGACACGCCGGCGTAAAGTAACTGATATTAAACGTAAGGTTAGCAAAAAAAATGTAAAAAACCGATTTACAACTTTGCTTTATATTAAAGTTTAACAAAGCAATCTTACAAGTTTTTAAAGGTTAAAAGTATTATTTTTTTATTCAAAATAAATCACATCATTAATCTTCGGTAAAGTATACAAGTTTAAAGTCAAGTAAATTAACACAATGTGCTAATCTTAAATGGGTTATTTAAATAAACTAGTTCGCATTTTATCATATTTCAACGGGGTTTTTACGAGGCCGTCGTGGCTCAGTGGTACAAGCATGTAACTGTAAACTTGACGGCTATATGTTCGATTTCCACTTGACGGTAAAAAATAATACTTTCAATATTTTGAAAATCTGACGGTAAGTGGGGTACAGAGAGTCTTAACACTAGGCCACCGTTTACCCTAGGATATGCGGTATACAACAGCGTAAAGCTGCAGAGTGTCGTATTACTCGTTATTAATATATCGTAACACAACACTGTATCCTTTTATTTTTGCATATCTTCTGTGTAACGGACACCTCTTTCGAATTGTAATATATATTTAAGCAAATAAAACTAAATTAGAAACGAGATAGATTTTTTTTTAAAACAACAATTTAGCAAAAAAAACATCACCCCAAAGATCTTCGTAATTTCTGTTCATCTATTATAAATATGTATAAATATACATGGTTTTTTTATTTAGGCTCGAACTTCCCGTCATTGCCCACGACCGCTCCAAGGACATTCTTATCAGCTCCAATCGCTGGAGCGTGAACCGTACTACCGACGCAGCGAAGCACGTACCACTTGGAAAATACTCAATCACGAATCCCGCAGAAATCAATGGTTACAGAAAATTGATTGTCAATTTATCTATCTATCTATTTAAAATAAAAACGTTTTTTACAGCATTTTTCTCTTTGTGTCGCGTCACGCCGCGTTGTGTCATCAGAACTAAGTTTTATTTCGTTTAAGCGTGATGTAATATAATCTCGAGCGCAAAGGTGTCTATTTCTAAAAGGATTCTGTACTTAGAGGTTTTTAACACCGCTTAACTTCAGTTTCATTTTAAAGCATCAATTTTTTTATATCATGTAATGGATTAAGTCTATTTATACACGTACTAGAGGCCGCCCGCGACTTCATCCGCGTGGAAACCCTATAATAACATAACAATATTATATAATCCCTCGGGAACTCCGGGATAAAAAGTAGCCTATACGGAAATCGAACTCACAACGTATCGTTTTCAATCCCTACATATATATATATATATATATATGGCCTCAGTACTACATATATATTGTTATTTAAAACTAACACGCTTGCGAGTGGATGTACAGACGACCCTTTTTATGTTCGAAGGGGTAAGTGAAGAAATGTAAATGATGGCTCGAGCATTCTTTAAAAACAACAGATAACAAGAGAAGAGATAAAACTAATATCATTAAAAACGCACTTCCAAAAATAAATGTTGAACCGAATTTATGCGTTTACCTTGTTTGTTTTGTTCTTCTTCACATTATTGTTACAGTACAGTATGAAAGTCAACAAATAAGGCTAATGCAATGCAAAAACAATATTCTAAGTATATTTTCATAATAAAAATTGTACGTAATTTATTCTATTCATTCTTACTATCCATATAAACAAATGTATTTATATACGTAGTAAAATTATACAAAAATACAAATGTGTGCCATTCGTGGCGCAGTGGCACAAAATGTGACTGTAAAACCGACTGGTTGTGGGTTCGATCCCTACTCGAGGAGATGAAATATTTACTTACATTTATGTTTCCATTTCTTCGCTCTGGTGTACCGAGGCAAAGCGCGGCGTTGAGTTCTGCCAACACGCAGTGCCTCTAGAATTCGGCAGAGAAGGGGGAAACAGAGTGTCTTAACACTATGTTCCCTCTGCCTACCCTTGTGTATGTTTCTTTTATTATTTTTTTTACAAATGTGAGGCCATCGTGGAGCAAGGAGTGTGTGACTGTAAACAGTTATGCGTTACTTTCCCAGTTAGGGTATTATTATTTTCATTTTCGTCCTGGTAACGAGGCAAGGCGGGAGGCAAAAATCGTCATCAATGAGACTGTAAATGGTGGCTCACCGGTGGTAAAATTCAAACTCACATTTGAATTATTATGAATAATGATCGTAACCTTCCCGCTATGGCAAATAAAAAAAGTCTTACGTCCAAAAGTCCGAAAATAAAATATATTTTGATTTAAAAATATGCAATAAATGGTTCATGTGAAAAATTCACAAGAAAACATTGATGATAATTGTTTTGAAACTAAAACTTTTATGAATTGAATTGAATTATCACTAAACTATCATTATAATATATAATACAAAAAAGAAGTCAATTGAAAATAACTATTTTTTCGCTAAATTATCTTTAATTTGCACTTTTTAATTAAAATATTATATTTACATAAATCATACAGATTAAATTATAAATAACAATGTAATTTTCAATTCCAAGTAACAATGACTGAATAGATGCGTCACAAGCGGAACGTTTAGGCTGATCGTGCCTGTGTCGTTTGTTATCTCTTTCTCGCTTGCACACTCAGCTCAGGCGAAACGTGACAATGAGTCATGATTTTTCGTGCCTACAGCCGGCACTCATCGATTTATAAGACGTCTTCACGTCACTATTTTGTTTACTTAAAAATTAAATTTAAAAAAAATCACATTATCAGCAGGTATAAGAATTTAACCCTTTCTCAATTTTGAGGCCAGTCGTGGCGCCGGGGCACAAAGTGTGACTAAAACGCGACGCGTAAGCGCGACTGTTGTGGGTTTGATCCACACTCGAGGAAATGAAATATTTATTTTAAAAAAATATACTTTCTTTTCTTCGTTCTGGTGTCGAGGTGAAGCGCGGCGTTAAATTCCGCCACTCAACACGTAATACCTCCAAAATTTGGCAGAAAGTAGGTAACAGAGTGTCTTTACACCAGATTCTCTTTGCATACCTTGCAATGTGCGGGATACAGCGTGCTACTGATTTAATTATATTTTTTAATAAAATTTTAACGAGCAACCACAATATTAGTTATAGTCGAGAATGCACCAAACAAGACTATTGCGACACGGCTTACACAACTTAATATATGATAATGATATTCTAAGTTACGACCTTATTAAAGGTGACAGGGTGGTCTACTTAGTAAATACGAGATCGAAATTGTTTTTGTAAGTGAGCTAAATAATATATTAAAACTGGTTTAGGTTGACGGCCTATAAATCTAAGACCGTTGTGATGCGTGCGACTGGTGTTGCTTTGATTCCCACCAGGGAGAATGGATTATTTTCATTTCTTTCCTCTGGTAACAAAACAAAGCGCGGCGTTCAGTTCCACTATAGTAATGTCTCGAAAGTTAGGTCTCATTACTCAATACAATGATTTATTGCAGAAGTTACAATTATTTCGTTTTTCATAATAATTTTGAATATGATACTATAAAAACTAAACAAAATTATATATATAATTTCCTTAACTAGGAATCGAACCCACAACATATCACGTTTACAGTCACACACTCCACATACAAGTTATGTACATACATTAAGCTCAACACGTAACGCACGAGCTTTATTAATAAACCAGCCGAGTCTCGAGTCTCGAGAGTCGAGTGGGAACCACATTGTAAAATGTTGGCTAATTGTTTGTTGTGAACTAATATGTTGTATATATGTTTTATTTCATTATGATAAATTATTAAAATAAGGAAAGAGGCCCATCGTGTCGTAGGGTTAAGTGTGAATGTAAAGAAGACAGGTTGGGGGTTCAATTACCATATGAGAAAATTATATGTTTAATAATTGAAGTGAAATATTGAATATTTTCGGTGTTTCGCTCTGTGCGGCATTAGATTCAGCTACACAACACGCAATGCCTCTAGAATTTACGACGGGAAGTGGGTGGGCGGAGTGTCTTAACACTAGACTCCCTCTGCTTACCCTGCTACATACGGGATATAGCGTGAATCAAAAAAAAAGTTTATATTATATAGAGTTTATGTTATATGTTTATATAGAGGCCAGTCGTAGAGCAGGGGCACAAAATGTGACTGTGTCATAGAGTGTCTTAACACTAGGTTCCCCTTTGCCTACTCTACTGTGTGCAGCTAGGATACAGCGTGCAGCTAAAAAAAGTTTATGTTTGGCACATAATGTATTAAGATTTTTATGTCATTTATACTATGTATTTTATAGTTCGGTAAACAAAGAATGCCAATAAACTACGTCAGTGTTGTATAAATTCTTGAAATTTCTCACACAATCGTGTTGCACTTTTATATAATAAAATAATAAAGAAGAATGAAGAATTTATTTGTTGAACGCGGCAATCTCAGGAACTATTGGTTCAAATAAAAACAGTATTTTTGTGTTGGATAGCCCATTGAGGAAAACTATAGCGCATATAGTTAGTTATAGTTATATATTTTACATCACGTTGTTTCTATATAACACAGAATCACCTACGGAACTTAGACCGTGACGTTATTTTCATTGGCCACGTCGAAGACGCGAAGAGTTAGTGGCCGGGGTCGCTAATCAAATATGTAGAAAAACAAGAAATATATAAAAAAAATGCATTGGAATTTCTTTTCTATTTCTACTTAGACACCAGAGCGAAGAAATGAAAATTTTGAATTTATAATTTTCTCTAGTGAAAATCGAACCCAGAACCTGTCGCGTTTACAGTCACGTCTGGAAGGTATAATTGGTTTAAATCTTATCTTTAATATAACGGGTTTAAATCCAACAAGAGCGTGGATAGATACAGAGGAATCTTAGATTTCGTCGACATTTTCTCTTTTTAATCGTGTTATACATCGAAACGCTGAGTCATTCGATCATCTGTCTGTCCGTGTTGTAACATTTAAAAAACGTTAACAATTTAATGTGACACTGTTATTTCAAGATTGCTTTAGCGTAACAAAGAAAATGAACAGTTAGTTTCTATATTTAAGTAAGTATATTCTGAGAATAGAAGAAGACTTGAGGTCTTCGTTGTTGATTTAGGTAGTTATGATAAAATTTGTGTCTTTTTTATTTGGAGGAAAATGAGAAACGGAGTGCTTGATTTGCGGGATACAGCGTGAAGCTTACAACAAGTTTGACGACGATTGATTGAATATTATACGAGTATAAGAACAACAAATAAGCGTGCGATCACATTTATCATATTAAAACATATAAATCAGCTTCACGGAACCTAGTGTTAAAACACTCCGTTCCCCACTTTCCGCCGCATCCTGAAGACATTGCGTGTTGAATGGTATCCACACCGCGCTTTGCCTCGACACCAAAGCAAAGAAATGGAAAGATAAATTTAAGTAAATATTTCATTTCCTCGAATGGGAATCGAACTCACAAACAGTCGCGTTTACACTTTGAGCCTTTCCGCCACGGTGGGCCTCATTTATAATATTGAAACGATTATATTATAGTAGATTAATAAAACAACAATGAAATTAATTAATTTTTAGAGCAGATTAAATGTTAAGATATTAAATCTAATCGTTGTTCGACATCAGAGTAAAAAACTGTCGGAAAACATCCATAAAGCTGTCTTCAACCTGTCACATTTACAGTTGGACATTTTAAGTTTTTGTTTTAATTTATTTATCTAATGTAAATTAACATATCGATATTTTTTACTATTACAATTTCTTGTTTAAATTTCATACATAATATAATGTTGATCATTTTGGGACATCTAAAAACTGAAATTGTTTCAGTTTCGAATTATACGTATAAATAAAAAAATATTCGATTACGTTTAAATTCACACGTTTTTATTTTCGGGTTGTTATAAAGTTTTAACTAAAATCTACATAATTTTCATTCATTTGAGGCCAGTCGTGGCGCAGCGGCACGAAGTGTGACTGTAAAACCGACTGGTTGTGGGTTCGATTCCCACTCGAGGAGATGAAATATTTACTTACATTTATATTTTCATTTCCTCGCTCTGGTTCCGAGGTTAAGCACGGCGTTGAGTTCCCCCACACAACACGCAATGCCTCCAGAATTCGGCAGAAAGTGAGGAACAAAGTGTCTTAACACTAGACTCCCTCTGCCTACCCTGCTATGTGCGGGACAGCTTGAAGCTGATTTAATTTTAATAAATAACTTTTTGTGCTTTTCATTTATATGAGTATAACAATTTTGATTATGATAACAAAGCTAGCTCCATTTTACATTATTTAACACAAAGGCAAATAATAGTGAAGCCGAAAATTTGAATTGGAAAATTTTAACCAAATCTATTGAAAATTTAAAACAAACCAGCTGTATTGCAGAATTTGTGAAAAATTTGTGATATTTTATTAATAATGGAATTGTTTTTCAAACGAAGTCAATTATGATTTTTAAAAACCAATTTGTAACAATTGGCGAATTTTGATTAGTTTATATAATTAAAATGTTCTTTTTTTTTATTGTTTTTTATCATAATGTTAATATTAGGGAAACCAGTCGTGGCGCAGGGGCACAAAGTGTGTCTCTAAACACAACTGGTTGTGGGTTTGATGTTTGATCTCACTCGATGAAATCTATCAATTTATATTCTCATTTCTTCGTTCAAGTTGGAAACGGAGTGTCTTAACACTAGGTTTCCTCTGCATACCCTGCGGTGTAGGGGATACACCGAATCTGAGTTATATAATTTAAAAAATAATTTCTTTTGATAACATGTACCTATATAATGGATATATAGTATTTTTTCTACTTTCCGTTAGTTGGATTTCGCTGTACATACACGAAGTTATACATTACTGCGAAATATAATTTCTGTATACTGTCTAACCATGTCTCTAATGTAGAGAACTGACTACTACTATTAAATATATTGTTCACTTTTTAACTGGGTTTGAACTCTCACTCATTACATTGTTAAATAGATATACTAGCAATAACTTGCAGTTTCACAAAGGATTTAAGAACGTTATGTGACATATGACATATTATAAGGTTTGTATAAATCGGATAGATATATCAATTATGAATGACAACGGCATCTCAAGATTGATCTCTGATTTGAGAGCGATTTATAAATACGGACCTAGGTGCTATAGTTACTCTAACCATTGGTACAGTATATGGCTTACAGGGTTCCTCGGGAAATAAATTATACACTATACAACACAAAAAGGACTTGCAATAAGAACCAGTACTTCCTGAGATAAGTGCGTTTAACCAAACTTTCTAATTTGTTAATCTGCATTACTTTTGTTTTCTAATAATATCTACCTATATAGTATAGATATTTCTTTTACAATAATATTATATCGAAAACTATAGTTTTAGTCAATTCTGAAAAATATAAAATTTTGTTGAACAACATCCTTTAAATGGTATATAATAGTAAAAACTGGCCATAATATAATAGTGATAACTACAAATCGATTAGCCGTTATCGTTATTAGCGGTTTCTGAGATTAGCATGAACTACTACACACAAAAAGACAAACATTTTGAAAATCTTTGATTCTTGTTCTATAACGTTTTTAAATGCCACCAATATTTTTTTCTTATATATTCTCTATGTACAGACACCGATCCGTTACGATTTTATTATATGTATATGTAGATATAATTTAATACAAACTGCCATTTCTTATATTTATTACTTAATAATAAGAAAGGTATAAATAAAATGTAAGCATTTACTAACATCGTTAAAGCCGTTGGAACGAGTTCCGTTTGTTTGTATGCATTCAAGGTCTGCACTTGACAGTATGATTTCCTTGCAGTAAACATACCGTTGTTATTTGTTGCGATAACAGGTTTACATAGAAATGTTGATTTTTAATGGGTGCAATAATGTTGTAATTTCATAAAAATATATTTATTAATATTTCTTTGCTATTAAAAAAAACATGCTAACTGTTATATAGTATGTATGCTAATAATATATATACTGTTACATAGTTATATATAATATATATACTGTTACATATCACTTCTCCATCTTAAATAAAGTAAACTACTAAATTATAAATTCTAACTTTGACGTATATTTTTTATCTCGTCATAAACCAAAAATGTAGTAACAAAAAATCCATATCAAACACTGAATCACAGTTTACAAGATACTTTAATAAGCACTTCGAAAAAAAAATTATGGGACCGTTGCGGTGAGTCGTATATTATTTCGAACACGTGTTTGAACGTTATTATATAATTTGTAATATTATTTTGATATTTCATATATTTTTATATTAAATATTTGTTTAAGTAGCAAGAAAATATATTTTGTGTTTTCTCGTATTAGTTTTTTTTAATTATACAATGACAATTTTTTTTATATGCTTATTTATAAAACGTCCTTAATTTATTATTTTTATTTAAAGCAAAAAATAATATAACATGAATATCCTAAAAGATAAATAAATTAAACATTTTCACTTAAAATATTACCGCACTTACATTTTGATGATGCTGTGATTTATTCGATCCAAAACTAAACGATAAACTGTAATCACAAAATACACAAAACACATACGGCACTTGACATTTCGTGTTTCACTTCGCACAACCGACACTAAACAAACGTCCACTCACATCGGCGGACGCCCGGCTACTGAAACTGAATTCCACAAAACGTTTCTAAGGGTGTTTTCAACCCTTAAACGCAGGCATTCTAATAAAACGCTTCGAAAAATAACATTTGAAGCCATTTTTCCTCTTATATTTCAAGAAAAAATGTTCGAACCGATTTAAATTGGTACTATTATCGTCATCTTAGAATTTACGAGTTTCTTGATAGTTTTCTTAATGGTTTGTGTCGTTTATTTAGTTACAGAGCTATATATGGGGACTATAATATTACAGTATGCATTTGATTTTTAAACAAATTTAGTAACGCCAGTCTTGGCACAGGGGCATAGGCGAGTGACTGTAAACGCGACAGATTGTGGGTTCGATTCTCACCTGAGGAAATGGAATATTTAATATTTTCAATTCTCTCTGGTGCCGAGGCAAAATGCGCCGTTGAGATGAGCTACTCTACATACAATACCTCCGGAATTTGGCGGAAAGTGGATAGCGGAGTGTCTTAACACTAAGCTCACTCTCTACTGCGAAGCTGAAAAAATAACAAAAGCAAGTTTATTTTAAAAAAAATGTTCTAAAAAATAGATAAGGTTTATCTATAAATCTTGGTAATTTTCTCGTGTTCACCCATTTTCCTTATCTCGTCGAGCAGGCAAAGAGAACGTAATGATATATTACTTTATCCTCATAGCTACACGGTGTTTCATCAGAACATGGAAACTGCAAAACTTTTTCTCTACAATTTTAACTCGTAATCGTCGCGTGATTTACGATGCATGTCAACTGTATCACAAAGGTGTGATAATAGTTTAATTGGAATTTAAAAAATGGTTTTATGCTTTATTTCGTTCAGCAGGATAGAAAATCCAGTGTCAAAACACTATCCATTCTCTACTATGTGGTTGAATTCAAGAGATTGCGTGTTGAATCGTAACAGTTGAAACTCAACGCTGCACTTCATCTTAACTGAGGAGTAAAATGAAATTATGATATATACGCTTCACTATATATATATCAAAAGATATATTTATTTAAGTTTTCAAGAAGTTTATATTTGAGATAGTAGAAATAGAGACATGTAGCGCTATCTATTGACAAATAGTAGGTACTAACATATCTTGATAAACCATACTGTTGAGTTGAACATTGTGTGTTGAATGGTAATAGCTGAAACTCAACGCCGCACTTCAGCTTAACTGAGGAGTAACATGAAATAATTCTCCCAAGTATGGATCTGGAACTCATAACTATCACGGTTACAATTACATGTTGTCCCACTGCGCGATGCGGTACGATATATCTACGTATGTATATGTATAACATTAAAGAAATATTTTTTTTGTCTAATATATTGATAGATTTCATTAAATATATTTTGTATCGCTGAAAATTTTGAAAATTTTGTTATATTGCGGATTAATTCTGTTGATACATAAATATAGATTTGTATACATAAAAAGTATATGACAATGTCAATCTCTTTCAAAAGATATGTATTTAGGTTTTCAAGAAGTTTATATTTGAGATAGTAGAAATAGAGAAATATAGCGCTATCTATTGACGAATAGTAGGTACTAACGTTTCATGATAACATATAAAACATACTGTTGAGTTAAACATTAATTTCGACGTGAGGAATATTTATCATTTTAATATTTTTGTAAAACATCGTTTTTAGGTTAATAATTTTTCACGTTAGGTGAAATTTAACATAAAAACGGCTTCTTAAGTGTCCGAACAGTTTAACTCTTACCCAATAGGTGGCGCTGTGCATTAAACATCACTTCCTTAATCGCGCTAGTAAGGTTGTAGGCCAAAGAAAGAAGAAACGTCTTAATTATATAACTTGATTATATAATGATGAAAATATGTATTTCTTAAATAAATTTATTCCTACTACAATCTATAAAATAAACAATTTTTAATTATTTGGAAAAGTAACCGCTACCATCTATCATAATATTATATACTTCAAGTTTTTAAGATCTTCAACGATATCTGTTAACTACATATAGTAATGAATGTTAATAACGCGTAAAACATCACAATATCAATCCCCTTAATATTTCAGTGAAACATCGTTTTCGATAAATATATGTAGTACTTATAATAAATTTAACATGAAAGAGTAGTATTTTTTAACTGTGTTCAAATGGTTACAGTTCACCTGTAAGTAATAGATAGCGCTGTGCATAAGGAGTCATTTTCTGAGGTGCGCTGGTAAGATTGTTGGCAAAAGAAAGACTTTAAAAACGTTATATATGACTTTATATTGATAATTACGTATTTTTAAAGCAAAATTGTTCTAAATACAAACTACAAAGTAAACAAAATTGATTTGCTGGTGAAAATTACCATCTTAACAAGTTTTAACTTTTTAGATCGGAATTATTTTAACACAGATATAATGATTCACTTAATATTCAAAGAAATATCAAGTAAATACAGACATATAATTCATTATATTTACTTATTAAAGTTAAAGAGGCCAGTCGTGGCGCAGCGGCACAAAGTGTGACTGTAAATTCGACTGGTTGTGGGTTCGATCCCCACTCGAGGAGATGAAATATTGACTTAAATGTATATTTCCATTTCTTCGCTCTGGTGTCGAGGCAAAGTGCGGCGTTGAGTTTGGCACTTAACACGCAATGTCTCCAGAATTCGGCAAAAAGGGGAACGGAGTGTCTTACACTAGGTTCCCTCTGCCTGCCCTGCTATGTACGAGATACAGCGTGAGCAATTTTATTTGATTTATTAAAGTTATAATTTTCATACGATTTCTTAATACGTATTTTTCTTTCCTAAGTGTGGAATAATATTTAAAAAAAAATGTTAAAAATATTTAACAATACAGTGTAGGCGCCTAAAGCAGTTCGATGGCATTCCTTATTATTCCTATTTTATTATTTAAGGCTAACTAAGGCTTATATCGTAACGTTATACAGGGTGGAAGTGTAAGCACTACTTTAAATAAAACCATAGTTTTAACTACTCCATAAAAGATTAAAACAATTAAAAAAATCATAAAAATGAAAAAGTGATTTCGTCGTTTTAAAATAAAACGCCATTTGTAAGTACGGCGCACGCACACATAAATCTATCAAAGGAACACGACTCGTTACGAAATCGAGTCGTAGGTATTGGCGAAAAGTTCAAAGTTGTTTAACCTTTAGTAGTATTTTTGTAGTAGTAAATGTTTACGTTATTGGGCTCTATGCGTAATCGCGTCACACGAAATGTAGGTATGGATAAAAATCGTGAAAAAAAATATGTTACGTCCAAACTGTTGAGGTATCTTGATAATTTCTTCAGGTATGGGCTTCAAATATTTTACCCTTTATGCTGTTCCCGTTAAAGGAGCGTTGCCGTTTTCAACCTGTATAAGATAGACAGCTTATCCTAAAAAAAAAATATGAATCACTTTTAATTTACTGTAAACACTATAGTTAGGCTAGGCATAGAGATCTCTATGTCTCTTTGTAAAATTTGGTGGAGAATGGGGAAGTGCCTCCTAACACCAGGTTCCCCGTCTACAATGCTAAACAGACTAAAAGTAAATTACAAATATAACAATTATAATTGAGGCCCGTCGTGTCGCAAGAACACAGAGTGTGACTGTAAGCCTATCGGGGTTATAGGTTCGATTCCCACTCGAGAAAATGAAATATTTGATATTTTCATTTCTTCGCTCTAGTGTCGAGGCAAAGTGCGGCGTTGAGTTCCACAGCTCAACACATAATGCCTCCACAAAGATAGGGGTGTGTTAACACTAGCTTCCCTCTGCCTACCCTGCGGTGCGGTAATTTAATAATATTTCTTCGTCATGGGAATTGAACCAGCAACTACAACATCAGGGAGACGACACAAGCCCAATACGGCGTCCATGTTAATCAATAACTGTCAGTGTCACGTAGTTTTTTCTCAATTTAAACTATGAACAAATATTATACCTCATTAACGAATAATTTAGGTCAGTTGTTACACAAGTTTGATAATTTCAATGATAAAACTTCACAGAGCAGTTACCTCTATGCTGAAATATTCTCAATTAACACTTAGTAAGTAGACCTTCGTATATCGATTGCATTTTATTATATTTATATTTATTATTATATTCGGGGTTCAAATAAAATGTGTAATATTTTTTCTATTATGATTATAGTACAGCTAAGTAGAGCGAGGAAATCTAAATTATCCTTTTCCCCAAAGTGTTAATCAAAGCCACAACCTTTGAGTTTACAGTCTATCCTATATCTTATTATGATGCATACGCTGAATTACTCATTTCATTCATCTTAATCCGTTTATACGCGAAATTGGACGAAACATCCATCCTCACAAATTATAGTTGTTATATATGCTTAAAATATAATATATTATATATATATATATATGTATATGTGTGTGTGTATATATATATATATATATATATATATATATATATATATAT
>DWAN01001144.1:0-18915 GCA_018230445.1 Heliconius hewitsoni
GAAATGACATTTATTGACGATTGATCATTTAATATTGTCGTCAAGAGTAAGGCCCCTGACCTTTCATTATTTAGCATTATAATCCTTTTCTTTAAATACAAATAAATCAATCAATTTCCAGTTAATTGACAAACATTTAAATGTCTCATTCGAATCTAATATATTTTCAATTCAATTGTTTACATTATTCATTTATTACTAAATTAAAAGTGCTGCTAACGAAGCGATACATCTGTCACTCGACTGTCAATGCGTTGTAGACAAATTAAAAAGTTGAAACGGCTTTTTAATTTTAAATGTAACATGAAGCCGTTGTGGCGATGCGATGGCATAATGTGTAGTAACACGCAACGGTTGGGGTTCGATTCTCATTCGGACAATGAATGGATTATTTTACTTTTTCGCTTTAGTACAAAAACAATGCGCGGCGTTGAGTTTTCTCACTCATCTGTCTTGGTCACTCGTGAATTGAACAGCGCATGGAGAGTGTTTTAACACTAGGTTATCTGCTACCCCGCTATTTGCGACATACAGGGTAATACAAAAAAACAAAAAAGAAACATCTAAAGTTCGCCACAGTTCTCGCACATTAAATCTAAAGAGTGAACCAAAATAATTCACCACTTGTAATCCGTTATTTATCGCTTCCTGACAGGATGGTCAGGATATCGGCACTTAGCTTCACAATCAATCCTCAAAGTAACCTGAAACAATCATCATATACAATTTTAACCCTTAACACCCGACAATTAGGGACATATTTCCATAAATTGGATGATTTTTGCAAAATTCAAGTTTGTTATTTCAATGTCTTCGGAGTCTTAAGTTCCATCCACATCTACGGAAGTCGTTGAGAGTAATTTAAAGTCTTTTTGTTTATTTGACGCATATGCTCAAAACATTTAAGTGCCGGCGCCTGGAGTGAGTTTTGTTAGATAGTGCGAACTGCTCGGTTACTTTACAACTGTAGGTACAGTCGTAAAAATTTTACAACTAGTAATTTAAGTGTACTTGAAATCACTGAACATCGCTATAGAATAGGTTTTTTTATTTTTTTTTATATGTTTTCATATATTGATGCCAGCCTTGGCGCAAGGGCCCAAGTGTGCGAGTGTAATCGCGACAGGTAGGATCGATTCACAATCGAGGAAATGAAATATTTAAAATTGTCTTTTCCTTGTTCTGGTGACGAGGCAAAGCACGTCGTTCATTTCCACCATTTAACACGCAATGCCTCCAAAGTTTGGTGGAAAAGCGGGTAACAGAAGTGTCTCAATGGGAACGGAGTGTCTTAACACTAGATTCAATGTCTACAAAAAGCTAAATAAAATATATTTATAATTTTATATAATATTTTATATTCAGCGGAAAGTGGGGAACGGAGTGTCTTAACATTACATTCAGCCTACCCTGGTAAATACGGAATATAGCGTAAACCTGATTTGTTTATTATTTTTATTTTTTACATTAAAATTAGCAGTTACATTCCAACAACACATTTGCATTAAAAACAAAAAAAAAGATCAAAAAGAGCTTACGAATTGGCTCTTCGTAAAAAGCGTATTCAACACAACGCTAATTGACAGAGATGTCAGTGCCAGGATGACAGGTGAAGGACATTTACGTCAATATACAACATCTGTGGAGTTATCTGTAGAATTTACAATTAATTTATACGTACCTATACACATATTTAAGACTTTTTATGGTTTTTTTCTGTACTCCGCATTTGACGGGGTGGGCAGAGGGAACGTTATGTTAAAACACTGAATTTTCTCCTTTTGCGCCCCAATTGTCGGTACCTTATATGTTGAATGGCCCAAGCCATTCTACGTAAATACGAAATAGGCATACGAAATGAAAATAGTTTATTCGACCGAGTGAGAATTGAACCTGTAATCGTCGCGTTTACAGTTTACAAGATATGCTGCTGCGCCAAGACTATCTAATAATTTTAATTTCAAAACTACGTGATATTAATATTATATTAATAATTCATGTTAACTATTATTTTATTTTTTTATTTATATTCACGAATATTATGCAGGAGCCAGTCGTGGCGCAGAAATGCAAGTGTGTGACTGTCAATACGACTGGTTGTGGGATCGAATCCCACCTGAGGAAATGAAATATTTACTTAAATTTATTAATTTTCATTGTTTTGCTCTGGTGTCAAGGCAAAAGAGCGGTGTTGAGTTTCGCAAAAATTGAGAACGGAGTGTCTTAACACTAGGTCCTCTCTCCCTACCATGACGTGTGCAATAACCGTGTGGAATACAGCG
The DNA here is from genome assembly GCA_018230445.1 of Heliconius hewitsoni. Classification (NCBI taxonomy): domain Eukaryota; kingdom Metazoa; phylum Arthropoda; class Insecta; order Lepidoptera; family Nymphalidae; genus Heliconius; species Heliconius hewitsoni. The sequence goes on from DWAN01001144.1 coordinate 2,283, forward strand.
TGAAGCTTATTTAATTTGATAATTTTTTTTTTACATTATGCAGTGACACTAGTCTCTTATCTACATACCACTGCTTAATAAATTCGTGTACGTTCAATAGGTGATTTTCGGAACGTAACTCCGAGTGTAATGAAACTAATACTTAAAGTTGTCGAGCCGTATGAGCTGAAGAGCATGGCAAAGAAACTTTCCAAATATACTTACGCTCGAAAACATTACCCTCTATTCGCCACAGTCGGATGAAAACCAAAAAAAGGAGTATTTAATTAAAAAGCAATAAAAACAGCCGCCATTCAGATCAGTAATTGACAACTTTGTACGGTGACAGACAGACAGCACATAACAGGCGGAAACGTCACTCCGTTTGTATCGTTACTTTACAACGTAACGTTTAAAATCAATGCAATTAATTTTAATCATTTTTATTATAATATATAAAAAACGGGAACACTTCGTAGTTCTTTTTTTGGCCCTACTCTGGTATATGCGGGATACAGCCATGCTGTACCGGGGTAGGCAGAGGGAACCTAGTTTTAAGACGTTCCGTTCCCCACCTTCCGAAACATTGCGTGCTGAATAGCAAAAAACAACGCCGTGCTTTACCTATTACCAAACCGAGCAAATGAAAAAAAAATCCGCCAAGTGTTGGTGTACCTATGTTAAAAGAGACAAAAATATAGATTCAGTTAAAAAACGAGAAAATAAAATAGTAAATAATAAACACTAACTTTCTTCAGACTTTTTTTTAACTTCTCGCTATATCTAGCATATATCCACCATTTCCCACGCACCACTCAATATTCGAGACATTGAATGTTAAGGGCGGAAATCAACGCCGTGCGTTTGAACTGACAACCTTATTTTCTTTTCACACAACACAAACCGACATACAAAAAAAAATCACCAATTCTCAAAATACACAAAGAATTAGAAATCAAACGGATATATCCTACGAGTTAATCCCAACATATATCACGGAGATCCCAAATAAATAGCCTTAGCCAATCCTCAACTAACAAGACTGTAAACAGCTTGTGTAAACACGAGCATAGGCTTTTAAGCCACCGCTAACTGCTACACAAATTACGTCTTTATGCCCGAGAACCGTTGTGGTGTGGTTGGGTATTGTTAAAATATACGATAGTTGTGGGTTTGTTTCGTTTACCTGCTGGAAAAATATATTTTTTTTTTATTTTTTTAGCTTTACGCTGTATCCAGCGCTTGTGCAACAAGATAAGTAGAGGAACAAAAGATATTTCGTATTAAGTGACGGAAATTAACACCGCGCTTTTTTTATGGAGTTTTTTAACACTAGGTGATTTATGATTTTATGTGCCAGAGATATGTTAAGCTAAAAAAATATAATACTGAGTAATATTTACCTGTAACTTTCAAGATTCATCTATGACATCAATTCTGAGCTTTGGCAACAAAACATATATTTGTAAAAGTAGAAGTAGAAGTTGAGTGTGCTGTTGTTGTTGTAAAAGTAGATGGTCAGTTTGTAATGCCCAAAAAAATCAAAGCGCTTGAAAAGCATCCAAGAGGCGCGGATTTAAGTTCTCGCTCCCGCTACGTAATTTTTTTAACATCCCGCTAGATTACTCATAAAGCAGAGTAGGCAGAGAACCTGGGAACCTGGGAAGACACTTCCATTCCCCACCTTCCGCCAAACTCTCAAGCATACTCCGTTAAGTGGATCTCAAAGCTGCATTTTGCTTTGTGACCCGAGCGAGAAAATTAAGATAATAAATATTTCTTCTCTCCGAGTGGGAATTAACCTCGCAGTCGTAAGCCAGCACGCTTACAGTCTCACCCTTCTGCCACCGAACCATGATGGTCTATTACTTCGGCCTTTACACATTTTCTTCAATATATTATGTTCATTGTTAGTGGAATAATACAATTAAAAATGTTAAAAGAAAAGAGCAAATGTACTGGTCATATAAGTCAACGACGACGACGATACATATGATTATGATCTAAAAAAGTATAAATTCTACTCATTTTCATAACGAGCTCCCATAATACTCACCTGTTGGTTTATAAATTACTTACGTTTTTTTAATATAAGCCTGATAATTAACAGTAAAGGTTACTTAGGCCCTAATTTATTAATCGATCTTAATTTTGAGATAGATCTTGAAAGCGATTTTGAGATGCCGTAGTCATTCAGTAAACTATAAATGAAAACGGCATTCCTAGATTGATATTAGGGTCGTCGTGGTGCAGTGCCACTGCATCTGACTGTGGGGTCCACTCTGAGAAATTAATTATTATCATTTGTCCGCTCTGGTATACAAAGTGTGGTGTTGAGTTCCACTACTCAAAATACGATGTCTCGAACATTGGGCCAAAAAGTGGGAAACGGAGTGTCTTAGCACTAGATTTTCTCTCTGCAACCTGACATATGCTTAAAAAAGCGTAAGGCTGCTTTTATAAAACATTTATAATTTATTTGAAAAAAATATATATCGCGCAGGTTCTCGTCTACGTTACCTGTTGTGTTAAGAAAAAACACCAGAAATGTGTAAATGTTATAAATTTTATTTTTTATACTAATAAGGATTATAGTAACGAGCTTGAACTTTGCATTTTTTGTATTAAAAAGCAAGTTTATTACTTTAGTACCTATATAAATTTATATATACGTGTTGAATCGTCGGTTAATTTAGCAGCGAGTCGTCTAAACAGCCGCAAGAGTGGCGGAAATGATCCGAATAAATCAGAGCTAACCCCACCCTCGGGGAATGATGTATGGTGTGCAGAAACATTTTAGGTAAATATTTTTTATTTTTATATACAAAAAATATGGTATTATATACAGTAGATTGTAATGTTATAGAAGTCAGTGATATATTTTATGCCCTTAGCTTCCCAGGATTTTATGGTATAGACTTAAGACAATCTGTACATCATTATTCTTTAAAGTTTTTTTTTTTATAAAAAAATAATACATATTTTTTGCTTAGCTCTGTATGCTGCACATAGAATATGGAACAACTTTTTATGGACAAGGCAGAAAGAATTTTGGAAGTACTCATGCAGTATCGACCTGTAAACCCTGTCACAGTTCGCAGTAGGTCATTGATACAGTAGCATGGCGTGTGGAAGGAAGTTGCTACGAAACCGCAAAGTATCGGAGTGCCACATATCCAGGTGTTGTAGATGGTATTTCAGTATGCGGGGTACTACGCGGTTAGAGAATTCAGCGGCAGGTAATAGGATTATTAGTTACACAGAATACTACCCATTATAAATGCGGCAAAGATTACACTATATCTAATATGTCTAGACTTTCACAGGTGGTCTCATGGGTTTCTCAAGAATTCGGACGGGTCCATATTGTATGCGATCAAATGTGAACAGTGCTCCATGTGAGCCAATAGATGTTTTGACATAAAGTACTGCTTCGCTCTGCTGATGAACCGGTTCAGTTTTTAGGATTTACTTCTCAGGTGATCTCAATACTTACAGTTACTCAAAATGATGATGCCCAATATGCTGATACTGGGCGCTGCTTTAAGTATACGATATATGGTGTTTTCGTGGTGATTTACATGCAAATTGCGTATCCCAGGGGTTGAATTGTTCCAGAATTTGATTATTTTGATTAAAGTCATATTTATGTATATCTTTCGAATATTTCTTCATATACTAAACAAAAGACGACAAAATGGCATAATCAAAATTAAAAGTACATATTTGGTAAATAACCGATTTATTTAAATTTTAATTAAATCAAGATCTACCTCCAAAACATAATCGCCTCAAAGTCAGTCAAAGATGTTACACTAAATTCGCTCTGTCGTCTCTGCTATAGCGGAATAAAGCGTGAAACTAAATAAAACCAAATTTGTCATGCTAACGCTACAACACAACGGAGCTCTGTAAAGTCGGCGTATTCATTAGTTGGGCAATTAATTATTTTTTGTTAATTCCCAAACGACGTGCCGTTCGCCACCGCGTTATCTGTTACTGTTACTTACGTCATGACACATGACACCCCCACGGGCCACGAACGTGTCAGTTTTGTCACGACCACAATTATAGTGATGAATGTAGTACATTTGTATTCTTATTTAGTTATTTTTAGTTTATTTAGAAATATTATATTTTAAGGATTTTTTTTTTGCTTATAAATCTCCCACATAAAGTAGGCTATCTAATCAGAGATTATATATTATTAATTAAGACACTTCGTTTTTCATTTTGTAAACAATTTCGAAACATTGATTAACAATTTTTTAATGTTTGTAAAGATTAAACGTGAGATAGTTGTAGCGTAACAGCGGAACACCGTCGAACTATAAACGCGATAGTGCTAGGTTAAATGACCACTCGGGGGACGCAGGGAGACATTTCTCCGCTCTGGTGACAAGATGAATCACTTCGATGAGTACCGCCACTCAACACAAAATGTCTGGAAAATTGTACGTTGTGAGGAACAGAATGTCTTAATACTAGGATCCTATTGTCTATTCTGCTTCGTTTGGAATACAATTTGAACCTAAAAAAATATTAAGTCAAATAATTCATTGTATTTGTGTCATCAAAATAAATATTTTATAGTTTAAAAATACCATGTTTATGTTTTGCAAAACGAACAGTATTTATTCATATAATTAAAAATGTTATTTAAAACAAGATAAACTAATAAAAATCTAAGACGTGGAACTAAAAACATTAAAGTAAATAAAATTAAAAGTTATTAAGACACATGTACAGGTACATAATAGGCAATTTTGAAAAAAAAAAACACAAAATCAAGCCGTCAAAATGATAGTTGTGTATTCGATTTAGCGTTATTTATAATTGTGTAGTGGGTAATTTTCCCTATCTTACACTCTTCTTTTACTAACTCACTGATAAAGAAGGCACAGATGAAACTACTGCACTTAAAAAAAATAAATTTGGTTTAAAGGTTTTTAAAGAGAATAAAGGAACGCTATGAGACGATTTCTAAAAGTTCCTTCGGTAATGGAAAAAACGATATTTTGATTTTATGTCTTAAAATCAACGAAGTTATGGGTGACGATTAATTTTTCGTAAATTGTCAGGAAATTCAAAAAGCAAGGCATTTATACATTATCAGGCATACTTAAACAACATTTTCAATTGCTTCGCTTTAATATTTTCCATGTTCACATTTTTATGAAAAATATAAAAACGTGTAATTTATTCAAATAACTACTGAATATGTCGTAAAGCCATTACAGCTTTGACGTTACTAATGAGTAAATTGTGATCGCCGCACACTGTTGACTTTTCGGAAAGTATGTATGTAATTAAAAATAAAAAAGCTTCCCGCTGTATCCCGTATTTAGCAGGGTAGGCAGAGGGTTACACCTGGGACCTAGTGTTAATTCACTCCACGTCCCCACACACCATATAATTTTCGAGACATTGCGAATCAAGTTAAAAATACACATTTAAAGAAGTTATTTTCTTTAAATTAATAAGCTACGCCACGCCAGTGACATTTCATTAGAATTCAATGAAATCAATGTTCAATAGTAACTTTGGACTCACAATAATAAATATATAATACCAATTATGGCGTAGAAATATTTCTTAGAAGGTAAGTAAAACGTAAAACAAGCACGGGCATCGGTGTGCCTGTGGATGTTCTTTTTCTCAATAAAATGAAATAAAATATTTCTTAGTAATGTAATTAATTTATACAATCTAACTTTAAACGTGTTGTTTATTTTCATTTCCACAGTCTAGTAATGAAATAAAGCACTACATTAGGTTCTGCCACTCAACATGAAATGTCTTGACAATCGAGCGGTTAATAGGGATCGCAGTGTTTTTTTTATGGAAAAAGACAAGGCAAATGAGCGTACGGGTCACCTGATGATAGTGATCACCGCCGTCTACGACCCCGTGTAACACCAGAGGAGCTACAGTATACCTTTTACCTATCCTACTTCATGTAGAAAACAGCATTAAGCTAAAAGAAAAGTTTTGAATATATCAATTTATTTTTACAATTGAGCAGCATTTTCCAGCCACTTCCATAAAAACGAACGTAAAAAACGCCCAATGTGAGGTAAGCGTCACACCGCCATACAGTACACAACGCGCCGCTTGACATATTTTCGTGTTCCAAGCACCGACAGGAAACATTGAAACTCGCAGAAATAAAGTTATTAACACAAATTGTTTTATTAATCGACTCAATCACGAACGGTTGGATGTGGACATCGTTATTTTGCAATTATATTGGTTAATTATTCTGAGTAATATACATTAAAATTTTACGATCTTGAAGCGATCGCTGATAAGAAAGTGGTGAAGTGAAGTAGTGTTGTTTAGTATGTACAATAGTTGTGGGTTCGAATTACATTATCACCAAAATATAATAAATACAATTTTCAAAACGCACGCCAAAGAATTACAAGTAAATTTTTCATTTCAAACTACCATCGATCGTTAGACCATCAGTCTATCGTCCCGTGAGACTGAATCCCGTGAATCCCAAATCCCGGGATAATTGTTGCCTTATCCCGACCAGTCGTTAATCTTGTCAGTACATCACTAATGGAGCGGTGATTTGTTAGGATTCTAATTATAAAAGTGTTGTGTTTTAAACTGTGCTAGATTAATGCGTTTGACGGTCGAGTGCCTTAATTCGAGATAAGTAAGAGATAAGTTTCTCGCTGTATCCTTATATAGCAGGGAAGACAGAGGGAACCTAGTGTTAAGGCACCCCGTTTCTCACGCACCACAGAATCAAGCGTGTTGAGTGGCGAAATTATTTCATTACTAAATGACTGACAGACAACGCATATACGTTTTCTACTATTGAATTTAAAGGTTAAAATTTGGTAGTTGAAGGTAGTTAAGGTATTGCAGGGAGTTTTGAATGCTAATATTATTGAAGTGTATATTATTTTTGAACCTAGTAACTGGAATTCTGGAGCCATTACGTGAAGAGCGAAGACAATGAAATTTTTAAATATTTCATTTACTCTAGTGGAATTCGAATCCACAACCAGTCGCGTTTACAGTCGAAGACGACCACGACAGGCCTTAATTAATCTAATATATAAATACAAAGAGTAATAAACTATGTGTAATCCTAAAGAAAGTTTACTTAATGAACTATTTCTACAAACTTTATCTCTACGGTGTGCAAGACGAACTTGCCTATCGAGGGTTCCGCACCAATTACATGATTGTACAAAAACGGAAAGAACAGCTAATGAAAGTTGACAAACATAAGCTAGCAGGCGTACGCACTAATTTTGTATAAAATAAGCTATAAATATAAATAGTAGTAGTGGACCTATATTTTTTTTTATATTTCCATAACGGGAATTATACATAAATGGTAATAAGATACATTAACGCTAGTCTTATATATAGTATCTTTATTTCTTTATATATAGTATCTAGCTTTATACTTCCATGCTTTCTTAAGAAAGAAAATGTGTTTTTATAAGAGTTCCGTTTTTTTTCTTTTGAGGAAACGGAACCCTAAAACAATGACACATTTAATATTTTATATTAATATATTTAAAAAATAAAGTAACTTTTAAAAATATATATATATATAATTTATATTATTAACATAAATTATAAAAATTTATGGCACACGCTAAGATCAAACGGAGTTATATTAACGACACAAATTGAAAGCGAGGAGCATTTCGGCTCTATAATAATATAATTTTATGAAGTGATGTCTCTCGTAAAAGATTCAAGCAAATGAATCATGTTTTCAAATTGATATAATTTACATCGCATATTGTAAAAAGAACCGAATATTAAAACACTCTGTCTCCTGCACAAATTCCAGACTTCTCAACACGTATTAAGTGACGGAGCTCACCGCCGCGTCTTTGCCACCATAACTAGCAAACAAACGTAATTATTTTCCTCGAGTAGAGATCGAATCCACAACTATTGATTTTCTTCGCAAATCGTATTCGTGTACGTGTGTACACCTTCTTATTTACAAAGTGGGGAACATAGGAATCTGTCATTTAATTCTCTCCACATTACACGGGTAACACATAATATGTGGATATAAAATTTAAAAAAACGTATAAGAATAAATCATGACAGAACACGAAGGTCGTCGAAGACATGAAAAATGCTGCCAGCCATATAATAAACGAGAATACTTCTCAAAAATAAACTGTCGCGGGATACAAAGTGCTAAGTCAAATTAATCCCGCATATCTTAAATTATGTGACAATAACGTATTGTCTATACGAATTTAAACGCGATTAAAGTAGTAGAGGAATCTTTATTTACGATCATTTACCGAAATTCATTCTATATTCTATCTTTTCGACTGTATATTCAGTACAGAATTGTATAAAACTAACTTGAAGCCAGTGGCAAAGACGAGCGACTGTAAAAAGGACGGGTTGTGCGTTCGATTCGCACTCGAGGAAATGAAATCTTTAATATTTTCATTTCCTCGTTCTGGTATCAGGGCAAAGCGCGACGTTGAATTCTGCCACCCAACACGCAATGCCCCCTGGATGACTGAGGAAAGTGGAGAACGAATATGTCTTAATGAGGAGTGTGCTAACAATAGATACCCAGGTTCCCTCTGCTCTTCTATGTGAAAGATAGAAGAGCAGAGCGTGGAACTAAAAAAATATAAGCCAGCTTAGTACTAACTTTTTTTATAGGGGGCGCAGAGGCACAGAGTCAGACTGTAAGGGCGATATTTGTGAGTTCGATTCCCACGGCGCGGAATCTATAATTTTCTTTTCTTCCCTCTGGTAAAAAAAAAACAAACAGCGGCGTTAAGTTTCGCCAATTAACACACGGGAACGGACTGCCTATCCAGCTATATGCATTATTATTATTATCATAAAGAAGTATTTTTATAGTTGTCAGTAATATTTCAAGCTCAAAAATGCCTATTACTAAAACATTTCAAAAGTTTTTCATACAATTCCTCCCAACATAACCGTCTAACCGCTGAAATTAAGATATATGAGAGGCAATTAAGCGACTGAAAAAAACTAACGACAACCGTACAAATGTCGCGAACTATCAACGTATGAGAGCTGGAGTTCAAAAATAACATTATTTTTTAATATCTTCAATATATTTAGACTGAGTTGTTAATTTGTTACTTTTATATTATTAAAAATTTAATTTATTATGATATATTGGTGCTATCTTGACGTGGTGAGGTAGCATCAGAATACAAGCGCGATGGTTGTAAGTGCGATCCCCGCAAGGGGAAATGGATTGTTGTCAATTCCTGTCTCTGGCATTAAGACGTTTCCATAATAAGTTTCCAATGCTCAATGTCTTAAAAATTGTGCGATAAGTGGAGAACAGAGTGTCTTTACACTAAGTTCCCTCTGTTTACTTACTAAGTGTCTTCTGTATACAGCGTGAAGCTTAAAAAAGATATTAAACTGATATATAAAAACCCACGTTAACTGCTTGTTATACAAATTGTTTATAACTTGATGTATGATATACAACATAAAATATTATATTTACACATTAACCTAAAACAAAATATCTATAACAAAGGCATTTCCGGACATATTTTTATAAAATCAACATCAATTCCTCGAAGTAGATAAAACTGAAGAATATCATAAACAAATACTGTAGCGAGTGCAAAAACCGAAAAGTTAAAACAAAATAGTTACCCGCTATATTCCACCTATTGTTCGAAATATTGTGTGGCGAAGCTCAGCGATGCACTTTATTTTTTCGAAAGAGCGGAAAAAAGGAAAATAATCCATTCCTCCCAATAGGAATTCAAGCCACAACAGTCGCATTTACAGTGTCGGTGCCACTGCGCTACGACGGACTATTTTTTTCCGTAGTGTGTTTAAATTATTCCACGCTAATAATAATAAATTGTGTTGTTATAAAATTTAGCAATTTTAACATATTTATCATATAAAAAGAATCAAATTACAGATGATAAGAAATCTCATAAATAGTAAAAGAGCTAAAATTTGAAAGTTTAATTACTATTTATTGTTATAGCAATTTTATTTAAATTATTTCGTAGAATTAGCTAGTTTCATTCATGTTACATTTTTGTATTAAATTTTATGTTGTTTTGATTGCACATCTGTCATTCTTTTTCGAAATTATATCTTGCTAGTTCTTTTTTGTCCTTCGAATAAAGTAAAACCTATATAATTTGGTAAAGGATTTAAGTTTATTTAATTGTTATTCGATCGCAAAACATTAACTTACATCCTTTTGCATAACGATGTATTTCCCATATAAAAGGTAGGCAATGAGAACCTAGTACTAAGACTCCATTTCGTCCTTGATACTGCGTGTTAAGAAATCCAGTGATACATGTTTCTCTTTCTACCACCCGTCAAAATAAATCAGCTTCACGCTATATCCCGCACACAGCTGGGTAGGCAGAGGGAAAGTGTTAAGACACCGTTCCCCGCTTTCCACCGGGTTCTGGAGGCATTGCGTGTTGAATGGCGGAACACAACGCCGCGTTTTGCCTCTACACCAGAGCAAAGAAATAAAAATATAAATGTAATTAAATATTTTACCTCCTTGAGTGGGGATCGAACCCACAACCAGACGATTTTACAGTCACACTTTGTGTCCCTGCGCAACGATTGGCCTCTCAAAATATTTTTTATTCATTTAATCCATTAAAGAATACTACGTATATACATGCATATTATAAATACAAATATATTAATTGTAGAATCAACAACAAAATTTAAGCCCCCATGTACTTATATTCCAAAAAAAATATAAAACAAACAAAGAAACATCTCTATACAATTACAACAACACTATACAGCATAGTGACGTGACATATCGTCAAACAGATGGTCGGCACCGGCGTCACAACATCACTAATTTATGCCCTCCTTAACGCCGTCCCACCTATTAGCTGCGTTGTATATATCATGTGGTTGATAATGTAACCATGATTGTTAGCTTTTGGAGAACTATTTAGTTTATTATTGTTTTTTTTAGCTTCACAGCATTCTGCACAAAGCAAGGTAGAGGCAGAGGGAAGCTGTGCTGTGCGGGAGGGAACCCAGTACTAAGTTACTGCGTCCCCATTTACACACTTCCGTCCAATACATGCCTGTTGAAGATCGGAATTCTACGCCGGGCTTAAAAATAAATAACATATTCCCCCAAATGAGAATCAAACCAACAACGATACCACCACTTGTACCACTACGCCATGACGGCCTCGGCGTTACGAGCCAACTCTATAATTATCCCTTTTAACAACTATATCAATGTCACCCCAGCTTCCCCAGCAGAGTTGTGGAATAAAGTTGCTTTTTATTTCTAGAACACATAGCGACTAGCATCTCAACGGCTTTCATCTTGTAAACGCTATTAATCGACACGACTCCCGGACGCGCTGATAGCTAAAGTATTTGTTATACAATGAAAATTATTCTATGTTTATTATACATTGCTGTTTTGTATATATTTTTTATTATTATTTTTGTTTGGTCTTGCTAAACTTGTTTAGATATTTTTATTTAGCTAGAGAATTAAAAGAGCGTGAAAGAGTTTCAAACGTAAATAAATAATTATAGGTACAGCTGGAGAGCTGGACTACCCAGTGTCGTCATCACTGTTTTTGAATTGAGAAGTCCCGTTTCTTGTTTAACCTTAAAATAACACAAGTTTAGATCCTATTATGTTAAAATTTAAAATAATGACCGTAAAAAGGATGCTTTTAACTATATGTATTTTTTAGCTTCATGTTGTATTACCACATAGCAGGATAGGATAAAGATATTCTGAGTCCCACTTTCCGTCTAATTTTTGCGATATTGTGTGTTGGGTGGTGGAAAACACCGCAACCCCTCATCTGATCGAACGAAATCGACCCAGATCGAAAAAATAAAAAGGATTCATTTCTCTGAGTCAGTTGAGTTGAACCCACAACCGTATCGTTTTTTGTCAGACAGTGCTGCTGTACCACGGCAACTTCTTCTATGTGAAATGAGCTGAAACCAGATCCTAATGGTACCCCGTTCTTAACTTTTCGTTCACAACAAAAAAAACATACTCATATAAAAATTTAAATTCACTAAAATACTCCAGAGATGGGCCTACAAATTTTATTGACAACGATCACTTAAAGAAAAACACATACAAATTATTCCCCAAGTTATCCATTAGATAGTAGATACTTGAATCTAATTTTAGTATTATTTACGATTTCCATATAATATAAATAAAGTGGAACGTCGCGTACACTTTGATGTGTTAAGCAATAAATCACAGTGATATAAATTAAATTATATTTTAGTTTGGAACATTAGTCACGCAATGTAAAATAAGTTAATAGTTTGTGTAAATATAATTAGGCTATACTCGTAGTGTTAATGCTGTTGCTGGACTCGGAATACATCAGTCTGTGCTCGCGATAATTGTGAGTTCGATTTCCACTTGAATAAATGTTTTCCCGGTCTACCTGATATACCTCTGTTAACCCGGTCATGCGTGGTTGAGTTCCGCCATGACACAATAAGTAAAATCAATGTGAAGTGTAAAACGGAGTAACATATGACAAATATCTTATTTTGTATGGCGTGGAATTTGTATGAAGATAGAAAAAATATAAATACTTAAAAACATACATCAAAAATATAAATAAATCTTCTTTAATTATGCCCACTACTTCAACGTTTGCATTTAAAAGGGGAAGAAGGTCGAATATGCCACATTAAATAATGACAGCAATTAAAATAATACGTATATAAAAGTAAATAATTATACAATGACACTACGAGACAAATATTAATTAGTCACATTAGATAAGATTAAAGTCTTGATAATTTAAGGATGAACCGATTTTATATTTAAAATAGACATTTATTTTTCGCTTTAATTAGTTAATATATAAATATTAGAAGTCTGCTATATAACATTCAATATCAACAACTGCACAAAATCAAAGAAACACGAGAAAATATATATTTATTTAATTAAAATTGCAATTAACATGTGAAAATTCAAAACCTATAAAACAAACACACGTAAAGTCACAGTACGAAGGTAACCTAACAACCATCTGGCCAGGACGTAGAGTGGTAGTCCTAATTGACAGTAATCAATTCCCGCGGCCCGCTTTCAATATTCCTTCATCTACGATTTTTCTCGTTTTTACACCGCCCCCGTCTGAAATTTATCGCTCAATTAGTCTTGTTTAATAGCTGCCTGCCGCGTTGATGTCTGCGTCTCGGTGCGAGGGCTGGCACTTTAAAAAAATATTGATATTTTACTTTAAAATCGTTAAATTCTTATTGCAATTGGTCATTTGTTTTCTATAATGGTGATCGTAAAATATGTTTTTAAATTTTGTAACTTAAAGTACGCTGAACAATTTTAATAACAATTTATGTTACATATTTGGCTAATTTAAAGCCAGTTAATATCGATTTCACTTATTTTATCATAATATAGTATAAATAAATATGTTATTGTTTTTATATTATATTAAATATGTCACGTCAAATGTGTTCTACTCCTTTATCTTATGGTATAACAAGTGTCAGATCAACTATGATATAATTTATTCTTAGTTTCAATTAATTGTAATTCGTTGTGATAATAAATTATTATTTTTTACAATATAAAATTAATAGAAATTCAATCTCGTATTACTATTAATTGGACGGTAATTAACACTGACAGGTTGTAATACCACAACATTAATTAGTGACAAATTGTATTATAACAAAAATTGGTACATAGAAAATTTGGGACAAATAATTGTAGCGTAGTCAATAATCACTATAATCTATACTTTCTATCTATTCGCTTGTAGACATTGCGTGTAATGTTGCCAGATCTGGCTAAAGAACAAACAAAACACTCTGTTGTAATTCTATATTCATTTGAATTAACCTACCCATTTGAGTCAAGAACGATGGTCACTAGTTCAAATACATAGTAAAAAAATATTTTTCTAAACAAATAGATAGCCCTGACAGCTTGTAAGACGCGGAGAAATAGGATTAAATTAATTGTCGCATCAGTCAGGAGGGCGTCGGGGTGTTTTTTATTAGTCGAGTGCTCGCCCTCCCCGCTCTCCCCTCTGTAACGCGAGAGAGTAAATCACGAGGAACGTTGATTAGGAAATGTGGATATGGAATATTATTGTTAAAATTTTCGTACTAAATTAATTTGTTATAAAAAAAAATATATAAGTGAAAAGAATCTTGTATTAAGTCTTAATTCCGCTCTTCATTCTTTTGGCAGTTTAGAATAAAATACATATTAATTAGCGCAGCAGTCACGTAAGCTGTCGTGACGCAGTGTTAGTTCTGAGTTCTATGCAACTTCGGGAAATTTTTATTTTTTTATTTTCTCGCTCTGGTAACAAGAAACTCGACTCAAAACGCGATTTATTATATACACCAGGTTCCCAGGTTCTGTCTTTCCTGCCAACAACTAATGTCTGAAAACAACGTGACGTTAAAAAAGAGTAAGCCATGTGAAGTGCTGTTTTAGGTATTATACCTATACCTTAACAGATCAAGAAAATAAAATTATTATTACGAGATATTAATGCGAGTGGGTATCGAGCTTACAATTTTCGCATATCATCCATAGTTTTCTAAGACAAAGGCATCGAAATATGCAAAAATATGTAGAAACAATAATTAATAATATAAATAAATCTTTTAATGTTTCCGTCAATATGTTTCTGTTTTTAATGAACTCGATTTTAATATTGTATTTTTTTTTTAATTTATTTCAATTTAATATTTAAAATAAGTCGTAAAACCAATCAACGTCATGTCGGCGACTCATTTTTATACGTTTTATTACTAAGGATATCCGGTCGTAAGAATAATTACCTAAAATATAAACAAATTGAATATAATTTACACAATTGTGGATGTGTGACGTCCCAATTTTGGCAGGATGTACCGACTTTTTATTTTTTTGTCTAATTGCATGTCACTTTTTAATATTTACACGCATTGTACGAAATCTTCCTTATTTAGTTACAAAGAATTTAGGAAAAACTTAAATACGTGTAAGTACTTACTTAATATGTATCCACTGGGAAGATTTAACAACTTTCTTTATTGGGTAAACCAAATAGTCATTAGTAAAGTAAAGTAAATTGTCATTTTTTCTATTATTACATTTTATATTGCTATCTATTACCATTACAAGCTTTATTTAAACTTCAAATATATGGAGAAGTAATAGATATTATTTATTATTTATATTATGCCCTAAGGGGCATAATAATTTTTACTTAAAACGGTTAAAATTCCCCTTAATAATTAATATCTGACAACGTACCTAAGGTTTCTTCAGCCATGTACTCCACGCGAACGAAACCACATGCAAAAATTAGTTTATAAACAGAAAAATATGTAATTTATCTCAAGATTTTTTAAAATTCGTGATCAAAAAGATCAGTACAGATAAAACATAAACAAAACAATTAATTAAAATAGAATCAACATTAATATTATAAGTTTATCTTAATGTATTAATTAGTTAAATTTCAAATTACAACCGGAAGTCAGTATAGTTTATGTGAAGATTAATCCTTATTTATTATACGTTATGATTATTTAATTATTTATGGAACACCTTTAGAGAGGCATTCATTCTGTTTAATTATTCAAATTATGTTTATTTTAGTATGCGTATCCAAACTTACTCGAATGGAGACATAATTTTTAACTAATTTCACAAGCGTACCATTAATTTTTATGGTTTTCTACACATGTTCGTTGTGAGTAACATAATGTATTTTAATTATAAAACGCTAAATTATTATCAGATGACGTTTAATTTATAAATATTTATTAGATTTCTTTGAAACTATTACCCCTTTCGGTTTAATAGAAATGTGGGAAAAATAAATGTTTTCCCATAATGAGCATAAAGGATTAAGTAAAATTTCAATATACCAGGAATTGAACCATTTAATGTCGAGAACTTTTTTTTCAATTGAGAAGTATTATATACAAAAGAAAAAGTAACACAAAAAAATAATATTAACAAAACATATTTTGCCATATCTGTGGCACAAACTTCGTACATCACTACCGCGCCCGCCCGATTTGTTCACGCTTTGATCTCTGACTCGATTTATCGAGATTATTTTTAACGCGATCGCCCCATCACTAGTCGGCTAGTGACGAGCGAGGCACAGATTGCGTGTTATTTATTGTTTCAGCAGTGTTTTTGCCAATATTTATTATTGTAGTTACTAAACTTTTTATTTACTTATTGATACTTTGGGAATGCATATTGCTTTCGGGGCAGATGAAGAAAATTGGATGGACAAAGGACTTTCATTTTCCACTCGTTTTATAAATACTGTTTGCTTTACGGAACTCTACGTTCTGTTTAATTATATATAACGTAGAATACATTAATACATTATTTTATCCCTCAAGCGGGAATCGAATATACATCGACGGTCGGTCGACGACGGCCTCTCAAAATATGCAAATCTATTTACTAGAAACATTTAATGGTTATAATAATACAAAATTAATTAGTCATAAAATAAATACTAGAATATAAAAAGAATCATAATATTCAACTTAAATAAAAAAGTGATATAGCGGTAAACAGTACATATTAGATATATATATATATATATATATATATATATATATATATATATATATA
>DWAN01001145.1:0-18914 GCA_018230445.1 Heliconius hewitsoni
CTTTTTATGAATATTTCTACGGAGCGTATGTTACAAGAAGCACTGCAGCGCCCTCACTCAGGCCAAATATTCCTTCTAATACCAATAACGTCATCCAAATCGAACCACATCAGATCATTTCGATTTACTCCCAAACGAAATTGAGTATAGAAATCAATTAGCGCATAAATTATGGTATAGTCAGAGATCGGAATTATAATTAATGGCCGCTTGGAATGAAAGGAGGATTTATGCTGTAACTAATCTACATAATACTCCATTTTGGGTTATATTAATCTAGCCTATTATATTTGAGACGAGTTATGTTTCAGTATGTTATATAGCTAGATATCATGTTAGAATTTAGGGAGCTTCACTTTTTAGTCAAAAATTCATGAAAATAGGATAGGGTGCTAAAACTTTTATATGCTTTCTTGTCTGTATTTCCTATACTTTCTTTAATTTTAATACATTATCAACGTTCCTCTCGAGGATTCACCCGCTTGGAGTTAAATAACTTAATATACATGTTTTATTCATATAAACTTTTCTCATGAATTACTCTGCCTAGTAGTTAAAAGGCAATCGTGTCGCAAGAGCACAAAGGTGCGACTGGAGACGGTAGTGAGTTCGATTCCCATTCGGGTGATAAAATATTATATATTTTCATTTCGTTACTCTTGTAAAAAGGCAAAAGCGGCGTTAAGATTCGGTACTCAATATGCTATCCTCAAGAATTCTGCGGATAATGTGGAACTGAAGTGTCTTAATGGGTACCACATTGTTTTATTTTAACACTAGGTCCCCTCTGCTATCCTGCTATGTGCGAGGTAGAGCGTGAAGCTTAAAAAAAGTGAATTTCAGAGTAATGTATCACTAGGTCCTCTTTCCCTACTTTATGCAATAATAATTCCCACTATCGCGTATTAGATTAGAGCATGAACATATATTTATGATCAATATTTACCCATTTGTGTATTATATTCTATACATATATTTCTAGTTGTTATCTTAATTTCTACATGGCTGGTTTTAGTTAGATTGACCACGGAAATGGGTCAATTGCTTATTGCTATTATATTAGGTTGATAGTTCATGTAGTTTCAACGAGGTACTAGGTTTTTTTAATTAAATATATATGTATATAGGGACTATATTTTATTTAAACATTTTAAAATTTTTATACGTTTTCTAAATAAGGGATTATATTTTGTTTTTTTTACAAATAAAGTAAATCTATTGAGGATAAGATTTTTCAAATTTTTTTCAATTATAAAATGAAAATTTTTAATTCTCATTTGATCAAGGATTCATATAATTTTGTTTCAAGATATCACTAAAATGAAAGAAAATTAACAAAATAAAATCTTTTATAATAACATAACAAACAAATATTAATTAATTCTGAAGCTCTTTTCCTTAAGATGAATAAGTTTTCTAATCAATCCTTATTTGGCATCTAAATCCTTGTTGGTATTATTTACAGAAGAAGTTCAAGGTTATTGTAAGCTCAGTGAATTTATACGAAATGTTTAGGGAAAATGTTATGATGTAGAGCTTTTTTCCTGTCTTCTAACAGCGTTATATTTCCATCACAATGCATAAATTAAAGATACATTTAGATGATGATTTATCTTTTACCCTTTAATTTATCTTTTTAATGCCTTATTGTTTTGCGATCGCTACTAACATTGACTATGCGTTGGGGTTTGATTTACTTTAATTATTCTGTTACTCTGAAAAATCGAACTCTATGTAGAGATTTTTTTTTTGACAATACTGAATTCTTTTATGCCGTCCGTTCTAAATTTCTGCATAAATAGCAAATTGGGAAAGTAAATCGTATGGATACGTTTTGTATTTGATTATTTTCTTTAGTGAAATTGATGTACAAGAACTTCAAGCATTATCTCTATCGAAGCATGAAAAGAAGAATTCTGGTTTTTACCAGGGACTGTCTTCCTGCTCAACCTTCACCATATCTAGTATCCATACTTCTATTATAAAGCTGGGGGATTTTTCTGGCTTATCGGACTAATCTCAAGAACTACTGTTGCGAATTGTAAAAATATTTTAAATTTTAGTTATTCATTTATCGAGAAAAAATGTATGAAATCACGTGAATCGTTCCGTTGATACTAACTGTACTTGCGATCAGAGTTATGTATCATACAAAACTCTTAGTTACAACTACTTACTAGCGGGCGAAGCCGCAGCTAAACCTAACCTATTATATAATAATTCCCAATATAATTTATATAAGTGACCTCATAACTACCACACCTGTACAATCGTACGTCCCATATACTTCGATTCACATATAATGTAATCCAAATGGATATCTAAAGTAAGTTAACGAAGCATATCGGTCAGCAAACGGCCGAATCGCGTATAAGATTGATCGACAGTGCTATGATGAATGTGTAACGGATGCGCCCGTGATTAATTGTTGCCTAATTGATCTAGCTAATTTCATATCTATTGCACTAAAATGTATTGTCGAGATTTGGTGTGAGGTGGATTTAGGTTAGTGCCAGATTTGATTTTTGGCCAGTTGTGGCGCAGGGGCACAAAGTGTGACTGTAAAACCAACTGGTTGTGGGTTCGATCCTTACTTGAGGAAATGAAATATTCATTTTCATTTCTAATCCTTCTAAATCTGGTGTTGAGTTGAGAACACGCAATGCCTCTAGAATTCGGCAGAAAGTAGGGAACGGAGTGTCTTAACATTAGGTTCCCTCTGCCTACCCTGTTGTGTGCGGGATACAGCGTGAAGCTGATTGATTTATTTATTTAATAAATGTAAAAGAGATATTTATTCCATATACTCGTATTATACTATACTGACTGTAAATGTGACGTTTGTCGATTGGATCACGATTCGGTAGAAAGTGGGGGACGAAGAAGTTTCCTCTGCTTATCCTGATATACTAGAAAGAGGGTAAAGCAAATTTTTAGGGTTCACCATCACCTTGAAAGGTACAAATACACATTTTATATAAAATGAACAACAAATATATGTTTGTAATGATTTTTTTTATCTTTGTAATACCTATAAATTTCACTTTTGGGATTTTATTCTTTATTTGAATTTGAAGTTCTCAGTTTGTGTTAAATTTCATAATTGTAGGTCCACAGTACCCCAAAGGTTATCATTATACAGCAAAGAATTTCATACAAAATGCAGCAAAATCGATCGATGCTCGTTCGTATTTTTTGATTACGTTGACTTAAAGATAGATTGTTCTGAGCTTAAAGGAAGAATAGACCTGAATATTCATTATTAATTTCAGCTTGATACCTTCACGCCACCAAGAGAGAGAGATACGGACAATAAAGTGATCCTAAAAGGCTTCCGTTTTTATCATACTTGTGGTACGGAACCATAAAAAGTTAAAAAATAATAAGAAATAATTGAAATGTATTTCAAAGCAAATATAAAAAAGACGTCTATTTCTTGTGTCTCGAATCACGAACATGCTAACGGAACGGCTATCATTATATTGATTTACTTTTACTTTTTTGTTCGGTTCCTTCAGTAACCGTGCCAGTCGGTATTTGGCGTTTTTTACAGTAAGTCAGTACAAAAGTGTGTTACAGTATATCGAAGTTTAAAAAACTATCTAACATTTTATTTTAAACTATGTTATTACAATTATTGAATTTAAAAATATTTACAGTTTTAATCGCTCTTCAAAAGGTAAAATATTTATTTAGTTTTAAATTATTATTATTAATCTAGCGTTGTCAACTAAAAATATTATTAAAATTAAAATTAATTATTCAATAAATAAATTGAAAAAACAAATGTCACATAGGGTTCTAACATCTAAAATATTATTATATCTCTAAAACGTTAAAAACTATAGATAAAAAGACGTGTTAAGCCATGTTTCTAATGTATGCAGTATTAGTTTTTTTCTTTTATTTTCTACGCTCTAGAATATTTACGCAATACAGGGGCTAACTTAAAATTTATTAAAATCGAATGATGAGAAAGATAATTTTGTTCGCGCAGCGTTGAGTTCCGCCACGTAATACAAGAATGCTTCAAGAATTCGGCGCAAATTGAGGACGGAGTGTCTTAACCTGAAATTAAAAAAAATACCTGTAATGATAATGTATTTATGAAAGAAGATTAATTATCATTTTTATAAAAACACATTCGGTCACAAAGTTTTTTTTTAGAATGAACTTCATAAGTAAAATAGAAATGCTGCAACCTTAAGAGAAAGACGTATGTCGCAGACTTGCTTTTGTAAGTCTTAAAACAGAACATTCCGTCAAACTCAATTTTTGTATTATTGTAACTGTTTACGCAGCAAATGCAACGGAACTTCCGTTCAAAATCAAATAATTCCGCTTTTGCAAAATTTTTCACTGTTATCCCTTAGGCAGATTGATATAGGAGTAATAGTAAAGCCTACAGCCTCCATATATGGATTATACAATAGAAAAGATTCTTCAATTTGAACGATTATTTCACTGGGTCAGTACATTCAACCAAACAAATCCTTAAGCTTTATAATATTTAGTATATCTTTATCCTTTCAGAATGGAAAAACAAAACTAATACTTCCCCGAGCGAGAATCAAACACACATCCGATATTCACGTACTATCAGATACTCAACAAATGCGCCATAATAGTGTAATCTAAGTATTTAATGTAATATTATAATGAATGTATTACGCGATATTGCTTCCGACGCGCTCGGAATCCAGAATATTATAATCTATTGCTAATTGATACGGAACTGCAATTATACAGATATAATTGAGGCATTATGTTATAGCATATATGTGTTTGCCGTTTGACGTTATCGAGATTTTAGTTGGAATATGTGTAATTATGATTTATGCAAGATGTTTGGGTTCAAATCCTATAGATTTAACCGTATGGTCTGTCTTTTTGACACCGTTCCATACGGTCCATCGGGCTGTGCAAATATTTTTTTTATTATTTTTTACGCTCAACTAGTGTGAAAATTGTTGAAAAGTCGATATTTTTGAGGATTATGGTGATTTTAAAGTTTTTATTTGCACGAGGTGCGCCTCTCCTAGGTTTTGACTGATACTAAATTGAAAGCTTGTCAGAGCCCCATCGATAGATACCAAAAAATACATACATTTTTTCGTTACAGTAACAAGACAAAGCGTGGTGTTTGATTTCGCCACTCTATACGCCACGAAAATTGGATAGATGGAAGGGGAGGATCGTTACATCAACCGTAATATTAATAACTTTAATGTCTTAGCCTTTCAATCTGTCTATCCTGATATATAGAAAAAATAAAAATAAACAAATGAAAAAAAATTGCTCAAATCAAAAATAACACACTCTAATCTAACGTTTTACCTTTAATAACACAAAAAAGACCATGTATTTTCAAAGTAAATAGCTCCATATTGAATTTAGACACGTTTTCAGACAATTCTATCACCTGAATGTAGGCCGCTTATACGTCAGTGACGGTCGGTCGAAGTTGGCTTTATTTAATCACACGTCACCTGTACTCGCCTTTCTCAGATGAGGGTACACGAAAATTAGCCACGACTGACATTATACTTGAGTGAAAGATGATAAAAAAAAAATTGTGTTTGCTATTAAATAGTGATGATATTTGAATGATATATTTGTTATTTTTAACAGATATTAAATCCCTTTTAGACATCTATTATTTTTTTCATCTTTACGCATAGTAAGGTAGGCAGAAATGGAGTGAACAGTTCAGTCGTAACTCAAATCTACAGTTAATTTCAGGACCGCCATGACTCGTCAATCATACTGTAAACTCCTTTTTTCCGATAAGCAATTGAACCTACAACCAATACTTATTACATAAAATCACAAATTAGTAAGAGACGACTTGTCTCTTTCAGTTTTCCTTAAATAAGTCTTTTTTATAGAACCCTCTATTTTTCGAAGGTTCGGTAAAAGGGTGGGCTGTCAAAACTGATTTGCGTCGGAAATATAGGGTTATCTTTTTCTGACATTTTGTTTGTTCCGACAAAAACGAGGCTTTTTGTGGAAAATATCCTTTAAACGTGAAAATTGATAATTCAGTATTTTTTTAATGTGTTTTGACGTATTATGGGAGGTAAATGAAGTGATTATACTAACAAAGCATTCTATTATCAATTTCTTATCCATTATCACACTTTGTATATTGAGTCAGATCAGTGTATTCTATGTCATTTAAATTGTGGAAACATTGCTTTGCATAATCAGAGCGTTCGTTTAAATATTATAATAATATATAGGATAAATATTATATTTTCTTTCAGCTACACATTTTATCTTGCATATAGCATGGGTAGGCAGAGAGAACCCAGTGATAAGACATTTTGTTTCCCAATTTTTGGTGAATATTTGAGACATTGCATGTTGAGTAGCGACGGAAGTCAACGCCACTCTCTGTTTACCAGAGTTGGGAAATGAAAATAGTGTGAATGTAATCACTACTGCATAAATTCAGGCCATCATGGCTACTTAGGCAACAGGCAATGCAAAAATTTGGCAGGAAATGGGGAACGGGTTTCCTCTGTCTACCGCTATACGCAGGATATAGCGTGACGTCAAGAAGAATCGGTACTCCTAGTGACGATCGTATCCGAAACCATCACGTTTAGAATCAGATGTTGTGCTTTTGCATCACGTAAAAAAAATAACTTTATAAAACATCAAAACTAACTTTACTTATTTACTTATCAATTTAGTTTCAGGTTAGTCTTTTGAATTAGAAGACAGTAGACCTATTGGTTGTTTGATAAATATCAGCTAACGAGGCGTCGATTCAGCCAGACTGAACGCTGCAAAAAAGGCTGATGAAATACGGCACAGTGGCTCCGTACTTGTACCTTCAATGGCAAATGAATTTTTAAAGCGATAAAATTCGAGTTCACCCACAGTTTTATCCGAACAAAGGAAGGATTAAAATTTTCTCTAAAATTCTGTAAAAATTCTCAATTTTTTTTTCATTGCTCTACTGCTTTAAATGGTGTTATAGATGTTTTTTTATCACCTCGTTATCATATTGAAATGTAGTTTTGTTATTATATATTAGGGGCCGTTCAAGTATTACGTATGCAGTTTTTTTGCAATGATTGACTAACACGCTTTTACACTGAGACTCGACCGGCTGAACCAAATTTTCAAAACTAACTAAAAATGTTTTTAATTGCATACGTAATATTATAATCGTTTCGCTTCAAAAGTATATTGAGGTAGTAAAAAAACGTTTATAACACCATTTGCAGCATGCCTGTGACTAATGTAAAAGAATTTGAGGTTTTTTCTGAATTTTAGAGAAAATTTTAATCCTTCCTTTGTTCGGATAAAACTGTCTGTAAACTCGAATTTTATCGCTTTAAAAATTCATTTGTCATTGAAGGTACAAGTACGGATCCACTATGCCGTATTTCATCGGCCTTCTTTGCAAAGTAAAATCTAGCTGAATCAATGCCTCGTTAGCCTAATAACCAATATTTAGTCAGCGTTTTGTAGAGATATTCAGAGGGAACCTGGGGACCTTTGACATTTTGTTTGAAATTCTAAATTAGTTTATCTTTTAGGTATCCTAGTTACCATAGAAATCTCCAACAGCTCCGCGTTCAAAAATACAAAACGCAACGTTGAAATTAGTGATGTGAAACGTTGAAAGGAATTTTTAAGTCACAAAGAGTACACGCATCTTTGAAGTTATGTGACATTCTAAAATTTAAAACATGCTCTTAGCCGGATTTAGCTCGGGAACCACTTATAAAATGGAGAATTTTTGTGTAATGCCGCGATTTTGTAAATAATTTTATTCTTTTAATATGTAAACGTGGATTCGTTGAAATTAAAGATGGGTTCTTATGAAAAGATATTTTTTATAAGAGTCATAGTTGCATGGCTTTCGACAGTAATTTCGATGGTTGAGGGTTCGATCCCCACTGGAGGAAATGATTTCTTTTGAATTGGCAACTGGAACTTTATCCTTTTTGTACTTGCAAGACAACGCGGCATTCACCTCCACCACTTAACAAGAAATGTTTCGAATACATGAAGAGTACAGAGGACAGCGTTAGACATTAGTCTTTTTCTATTTTATTATATCTCTTAGTCTTTTGCCGGCTATTTTGAGCAGAACTGCCTCCTGAGCCAGCTGTAGTTTTATATTCATTGCAGGATTCAATAATCTATTTGAATATAGAATATTTTGAGATATTAGAGGCTGTCGTGGCGAAGGGACACAAGGCGTCCACTTTCCGGCGACGAAAGCGTCTCAATGAAAAACGGAGTGTCTTAACATTAGGCTCCCTCTACCTGCCCCGATATATGCGAAATATAGCGTGAAGCTAAGAAATAAATAAAAAAATGTCTTCGAGTCGAATTGAAAATCTTCAGTTTTCTCATCAATATATAAATGTTTTACTTAATTTCTATTGTTGATTAGAAATTATTACAAAATATTGAATTAATAACAAAACGTAATATCTAAATATTTCATAAAATTATATTAAGTCTAATAGAAACTTACATCTTAAATTTACATCTTTATAATTGATTAAAATTAAAACAAGTTATTGTCGTGGATGAATCAATTAACTTTACAGTATAGTTTGTATTAAATTACTAGCAACCAGCTTGCGGCTTCGCCCGCTTATACTGCACATACAATTATTTATTCCCATCCGAATTACTTTGGCAGTCTACAAATTTTAAGATAATATCAATAAAACATTTATAGTAATATTGTCGCATGAAATTCTCAATTCTGTATATTGACATATCCGTTTTATTTATGAACCCATTTAAAAAAAAACAAAAACTAAACTAAATCGGACAATCGCGCTCACGGGCAAACGAGCAAATGGACAAATACACAGAAAAATATAAAAATCATAACAAGTACGGACAGCGATGAGTAACAGTTTTATTATATTGTATAGATTATTTTGGAACTGAGATATGTACCTTGTAAGTAAAACAAACAGGCTTAGTAAATCGATATTGTAGTAAGGTTGTTGTAGCATTAGCTTGACACTGACTTCAGAAATTATATAATATTTTTTTTTCAAATATTTTTGTTTAATAAAATTACTTACTTACTACTTACTACGAACTACATCGTTATTTTAAGTCGTTTTTTTTTTGTTAAAATCATCGGAATCGGTTGCCATGATACTGAGTTATTCGTCTATTTATCGCGCATCGTGATTTTCTCATAGATGCCATTGTCAAAAATGGACCAAAATAAAATACGATCACACGGGAAGCACTAGCTTTCAAATAAAAAAAAATCATCAAGATCGGTTCTCACTATCAAAAGTTCTGTGGTAACAAACATAAAAAAGTACAGTGGAATTTATAACTTCCTTTTCTTACAGAAGTCGGTTAAACAAAACAACTCGATCAATTTTAACCAGATACCATAAACAGAACCTATCCAAACTTTCACCAAATTATCTTTAAAGTGTATCCTTTCCAATAAAAAAAGAATCATCGGTATATCGGATATCGGATATTGAGTTATTTGTTCATTTCTTGCACACATACCTACTGTAAATTAAGGACTTAAGTGATTTTCTCTAAAGCCTAGCTTTCGAATAAAAAAAGAATCAGCAAAATCAGTTCACCCAGTCAAATTTTCTGAGGTAACAAACATAAAAAAAATACAGTCTGATGAATAACCTTCTTTTCTTACAGAAGCCGGTTAAAAAAGAGGTCGTATTTCTCAAGAAGTGACATTATTTATCTGCAATATACATTTAATCTGTCATTTTAAATCATTTTTATAATCATTTTATTATTATTATTATATATATCATATATACTAAATTACAAAATTTAGTTTAATTAGTTCTTGTTCTTGCTCAGGTTCGATAAGATAAGAGCATCTTGATGAAAGGCCTAAATTGAAGGATTACTAACGACGTCCCCAGGTCAAATCTATGTAAATATTTTGTGAAAGTGTAAAGATATTCTGCTTTTAGTATAAACCAAAGGTAAGATAATTTTTATAGGGATATTTATTATTTAAATATTTTCTCATGTCCTTATTCTAAAAAAATGTAAATTCAGACGTTTCTTCCGTACCCTTTTTTTCACATCAAAATTACATGTATACTATAATATTTTTATATAATTTTATATATTTTTAATTATATAGGTACTCTAAGCCTTAATGTAAACGATGCCTAACGAGTTTTTTTTTATTCTTAATTTATACATATTTACATATCAGAGGAGGCGTGAGACATTAAATGTTATGAATATCAGAGCGAAAAAAATAAAAATTACTCCTTCCCTTCATTGGAAATTGAACTCATAACCTCTCTACATTCAGAGGTTGTCCCATTGCGTCATAATGACCACAACGAACAATTTTCTATACATATGCATACTAGATACCGTAATAGGGGACGGGTCAAGCTTAAATCAATTTATCGATCAACATTCTATTATTCGCTTTCCATATGCCCCGGGCGTTGCGAGAGGCGATTTCTGTCTCGATATAGTCAAACTAGAAATCGTAGAACTGTAGAATTCTTTCGTAGTTGTAATATTGATAACGTGGTACGTTTCGTTCGTTTAATAGAGAATATATAGGAATATCTTTTTTTTCTTAGTTTCACGTTGTAACCCGTATGTAACAGGATAGGTAAAGGGAGCGTAGTGTTAAGACATTTCGTTGTCGTGCGTAATGTTTGAGGCTGATCGGGTTGTGTGGCGGAACTCAACGCCGCGCTTTGTCCCCTTACCAGAGCGAGGAAATGGAAATAAATCATTCTGCGGGTGGGAACCGACACTGTACCCGTCGCGTTCACAGTCAGTAATGCTTTTATAATAAATATAATTATATCTTCTCATACACACAACAGAATAAACGAAGAATTTAGTGTCAAAACCCTTTCCATGACCAGTTTCGAGACAGTGAGTGTTAAGTGGCGGAATGTGACGGCCTCCTGTACCTTACCGGAAGAGGAAAATAAAAATATGTGTAAGGATCGAACCCACAACTATTCTTTCAATATCTCACTTTGCCGCTAAGGCAACTATTAATTTATTATTGATAAAGACCTCAGTTAATGCGATATCAATTTATATGTAGAAAATCTTTATTTTGCGATATCAATTTATATACATATAAATTGATATCGCATTAAGCATCTTTATGCTAACCCGGTTCGGTTAGGTGAAATGCGACGTGCCCTTCTGCCGCTTATCACGCTTGCCCTAGGCAATTGTATAATGGAGTGACGTTCCAATCGATACAATATAATTTGATATTTGAAAATAATTTATTTTAATTATTTATTTTAAGTACACATTTTCTTCGATTTCAAAAAGTTTCATATCTATGCGAATATGATAAAATTATGAAAATATATAAAAAGTATAGCAAGTTGGCAGTCGTGGCATTGTTGTGGGTTCGACTCTCACTTAGGGGTATGAGTTACTATTATTTTATCCTCTTGGTGATAAGAGAAAAGCATTGCGTTGAGCTTGATGGCAAGTCAACACGTAACGTTTTGAAAATTTGGCGTACAATGGTGACCGACGTGTTATCAGCCAATCTAACAAGAGTATATTATATAGCAAAACATTTTTTACAAAAACTATTATCATTTCTACATAGTTATTTTCAATAATTCTTGAACGTCACAGGAAAAAAAATTGTTGTAATATTATAATACCTGGATTTATTATATATTTACAGGTAAAAAATGGCAAAAAGTGCTGAGGCTGAAGTGGAAAAAATGAAAATGCTCGAGGAGAGAATAAAAGCGCCGTCGATATGGGGGCGTGTGCCTTGCGGTATACGTTTCGAGGATTTGCAAGATAGGCGTTACGACGATGCCGTAAGGTTTTTAAAGAAACATTATTTGAATGAAGAAGTGAGTATTTTTTTTAATGCATTAAATATATGGTTTTTTTGTTGTTTGTTTTTAAATTATATTCTTTTAAAAGCGTAAAATGTGTAATTGACTTTGAGTTTAGATCGTCGAACCCTTTAAATGTTTTTTTATCTTAGTGTAGTATTAAAAAAGATATAATTGAATTAACTTGCCCACAAGCTACTCACTTTATGAAAAGCTTTCGAATAGAACATTTAAATTATAAAAAAAAACGTAATCTATAAACGCTTCGTCGGATCCCCAATATTTAATTAAGACGAAATAAAAAAGATGGACTGTTCGCAACAAAATTTCAATTCGTTTAATTACGTGATGAAAAAAAACAATCGAGTTGAAGGTTTAATGGAGTTCGGTTTTCAATAGGTTCGTGAAGCTTTTTTTTTGTCTAGTGTAGAGAATAAAAAAAATGTGTGGAACCGCCAACACACTCGGGTGATTGAATATTTTCAATGTTTTTTACGCACTTTGTCTACAAAGGCAAAGAGTTCCAGTTAGAAAGTGAGTAATAGGTTGTCTGAACTCTAGGTTTCTTCTGCCTATCCTGCTATGCATCCTGCTAGTGTGAATCTTATTAATTTTATTTATTTTAACATACACTTATAATAATGGCAAAACTATTTAAATGTTTTTAAATATCTATAGAACATTATACTATAACCTCAATGTATAGTTCGTATTTTATTTTCGAAAAGAGATCTTGATTGTGAAAACAAAGAACTCGGACACGAACAGACGGTCAGATTGTAAATGAGATGATTTTTTCTACGTACCCTCCACAAATGAAGAAAATTTTAGAATGTCTTTGTGGGTTTCAGGTTTTTTTAGCTTCACGCTGTATCCCTCGCATGACAGGATAGGCAGAATTAATCAAGGAATATAGGGTTAAATCACTCCATTCCCCATTAACACATCCATTTCCTACTTTTCGCTGAATTCTTCGGAATCGAACCGAACGTTGGGGTCGCACTCCGAGCATATTACTTTCAAACAAGAGGTTACAGCAACACCGTATGTATAGGAAAGAGGATAGGAGTACATACCGCGGGTTACGTTAAAACACAAGCTCTTTTAAAAAAAGTTTTAGTTATAAATATATATATTGGAATCCACTTAAATAATTCGAGGCACGAGGCACACACAATTTTTTTGAAGATTTCCCATCTTCAAAAAAATTGTACAATCAACTCTTTAAATTATGAATGAGCGTGGCCTTTAATTTGAAATCTCTTCTGGTTATCTAATTTAGGCATATCGCTCTATAAAAAATGCGTTCCGATTAAGGCCCCTATTGTTAACTTCCTTTTGTTTGGGAATAAAGGGTTCCATTTATATATAGGTACTTGTAGGTTTAGCTTACTCAGATGACATTACGACACGTTGATTTGCATATTAAATACTGACGGTTTCTGATTAAACAAACGATTAGGATTTTAAATAAAATATGGAAATACGACGTGGCACTCATCTCTTTAAAATAATATGTATATGTGATATTAGAAAAATTTTTTTTTTACTGTCTTAGGCTGTAGTGATGGTGCAGTGGGGGTGCAATTTACAGTCGGTCAAAAAATAATAATAATAATATTATGTCGGTGTCTCCAAGTAATTCTCCAAAAGACCGAGTTCCTTAGTATCGGAGCCGCAATCTATAGGATACAAAGTGAAGCCAAAGAAAATGATATAATAATTGCCACTGATTAGTGGTAGTGTCACAAATTTGTCTTTTTGTTTACTTAGCCACGTGCGGAATGAACCTTTATATTTATATGTGTATACACATATAAATATAATTTTCATCCATTTAACTTAAGCTATTTATCTTTTAAAAAAACCATAAAAAAACTGTAAAGTTTCTAATGCGGTTACCGAAGTGCTTGAAAACGTTTTAAGTCTCTAGTTCTCACCTAATTACTTTCACCTATAATTTGTTAACAAACTTTCAAAGTGGTTCGTGTTAGTTTGCCCTAGATCTTAGCTGCGGCTAGGCTTTTAGGTGATCGATTCTTTTGTAAGCACAATTTTGGTGCAATATCAATAGGGAAATTTGGTAGGATATTGATTTACGCAAGGTTGCTCTAACCTTTGAAGGCTTATTCCTGTATTCACTTTGTAAGTTCAGTGTTGGTTGTGAGGAATATTTTTATGAAAGTATTCTTTTAGGTTCCGTATCTCAAAAGGTAAAAACGGAACCCTTACAGGATCACTTTGTTGTGGGTCTGCCGATCTGTCTTGATCGTTTATCTCATGATCGTGTCAATTAATATCAAATATTGAGATCTATGAACCCTAGAAGTACAGAAAAAAGCTAACTTCTAAGTCTACACAATTAAGAGATACGTTTATTTATGCTATGATTAATGAGTTATGAAATTTGGCAGGAAGTGAGAAACCTAAAAGAGTGAAAATTTAAGATATTTCATAGAAAAAAATAATGACCAGCTTATATTTGTAGTTAATCTCATACAAAATAATCGCACACGTCTGCAAGCTCAAGTTTGTCAACTCTTTTAAATTATACTTCCCGTTGACATGCAATTCTCCAATTGATACGAAACCCGCGGTAAGCAGACTCGCATTTGACCAGATTTTTTAATATCACGTATATAGCGATGTATGTAGAGATGACGTTGTATTAACATTGCATATTGAGTAGCGAGAAATCGTCTCGATTTATTAACCAAAACGGAAAAATATAATATAATTTATTCTGACTCATTACTCATTAACAGACAAACTATATCTCACTGTGCCACGACGATTATTTTATCTATAAATGAGTTTTATAGTCGTTGCCCGGCGTCCACAAGTGTGTCACTGACTATAAACATCATGATTGCGGGTTCGATTCCCATTCGGTGAAATAAATTATTTTAATTCTCTTGCCCTGGTAACGAGGTACAGCGCGGCGTTGATTTCTATCACTCAACAGGTAATGCCTTGAGAATTTAGCGGAAAATGGTGAACGGAAGTCTTAATGGAAACAGAGTGTCTTAACACTAGATTCCCAACCGGCTACGTGCGGGATACAGCGTGAAGCTAAAACAAATGTCGCATCATATATTCCTATTAAAAACCCCACAAACAAGTAAAACTAAAAGTTATTCTCTTTTGTGGAGCATACTAGACTTAAACTTATAGAAGACTTGCTTGAAAGCCTAGAAAATATTACGCAAAGTACCTAAGTACTGAGGCCACGAGATCATTTCTGTGTTCATTATTCGTAAATACCCTCGTTTAGTTGAAAAAGTGGTGTTAAAGAGGAAAGTTGTAATCCCAAGAAACATATTGCAAAGTTTAATAGGTCGCCTTTTGCCGCCATGTTGCGGTAAATAGCTTCTATGATATAATTTTTGTGGTTATTATATGAGAAATATACGTTATTTTGTTGTACCTATCTATCTTCTATGTATAATGTTGTTTATTTTTTTTTCTTTATTTTATTTACTATTTCTTTTTTGTGTTTGTGAAGAAATATGTTTTTTGGGTCTACAATTTAATAAGCACGTACAGCAAAATGGATCTATACTAATATTACGACACTGAAGAGGTTTTTTGGTTGAACTCGTTAATCTCAGGAACTTTTGCTTCGTTGAACTGAATAAATATTTTTAAGTTACATAGTCCATTCATAGAAAAAGGCTATAAAGGCTTAGGACTATTAAGTTAAGACGATTCGTTTCGATGTAACCCACTGTACTCAGAGAGAGTGATTTGTGATCAGCTCGATTTTGCAGTCACACTTTGTGCCCCTGCGCCACAACTGGCCTCAATAGTAAAAATTGCTAAAAATTGCGTAACACGTACATGATATAATGGGCGTATCCTAGAGATATTTATGGGGTGGACACTACTATTTTCAAGTGCCTAGCAAGGTATCTGTAAAATCTTCGTATATTCAATATGACATGTACAATATGAATTTTAGAATCTTTTAATTTTTTTGTTAGGATTTAGTTTATTTTCATTTCCATAACTACTATTCATATCATTGAAATACTTTTACTTATTATTACAATAGTTGTTGTTGTGTACATATAAATACGAAACCAAATTCTAGGAAAAATAAGCTAATATTTATGTTATCGATTACATAGATAGCGCCAGGTTAAGTGAGAGTCGTTTATAAGACAAGAATTCTATATTTTTTTAGTTTTGCTCTGTATCCCGGACAGAAGGTTAGGTAGAGGAGACCTGGGAAGCTAGTGTTTCTGTTCCCACTTTCTCCCGAATTGAGGAACTGTGTGTTGAATGGCGGAACTCAACGCCGTGCTTTTTCTCATACCTAGTGCGAGCAAACGAAAATATTAGCGAGTGAGGAATCGAGTTGTAAAATAATATATATATATATATATTAATGATATATATTTTATAACCTAACGCCGCACCGCGCATTAAGCAGCGTAGTCAGACCTAGTATTAAGATACTTCGTTCCTCATTGGCTAAATTTTGATTATACATTACGTGTTTAGAGACGAAACTCAATGCCGCCTTTTGTCTTCTTACCAGAGCGAAGAAATGAAAATAATTCATTCTCTTGAATGGGAATTGAACCCACAACCATCGCATTTACACACAGACGGTGTGCCGCTACGCCAAGTTGGCGGAATTATATTTTTATTTTATCAATTGGTTGATATGATTAAGAATAAATTTATATACATCACGCCAATCGTGGCACAGGGGCACAAAATGTGACTGTAAACGCGATTGGTTGTAAGTTTGATATCCACTCGAAGGAATGAAATATTTAATGTTTTGATTTCTTCGTTCTGGTGTCGAAGCAAATCGCGGCGTTGAGTTCCTCCATTCAACACGCAATGCCTCCAGAAGTCGGCAGAAAATAGGGAACGGACTGTTTTAAAACCAGGTTCCCTCTGCCTACCCAGCTGGGTGATAAATAAACATAAAAAATATATATACTATATATATACACACACGTACGTAACCCTAATACTTAACTGTTTTTCTCAACACTCCACCGTACAATAGTCTCTCAGACAGTTCTTAGTATCGTTTGTGTAAATATTTAGTGCGGTAGATTGCAAATTTATATAGGCCTTGCAAAAAGGAACCTGAGGTGAGGCGAAGGATATACGAAATTCGTTCAATCGGTCTTTCTCATTCGTACCCGATAATGATATGGCTGTTATTTTTTATATTTCGGTCTCAGTACAAAGTTTTGTATTGATGATGGAGGTTGATTTAAAAGATATATAAAAGATAACATCGGCTTTCATCATTTTGTTTTCTTAAGGTCAATGGATTTGATCAATAGATCATACTAATGGTATTCGTGACCCTTTTTGGATCTGAGCGTGAAGTCTGTGAGTTCTAATTTCATTTGGGGGAATATTTATATAATAGTTATGTCATAGTTATAAAATCTCATTACGTTTGGTATCAGATTGAAAGACTCTTAAGTGATGGAAAATTATGACGTGTTTCTCTGCTTGGCTTGACAAAACAGATATTTTACTAGCGTCAATGTGTATTTATTTTCGTTTCTCGTTGTT
This sequence comes from Heliconius hewitsoni, assembly GCA_018230445.1. Lineage (NCBI taxonomy): Eukaryota > Metazoa > Arthropoda > Insecta > Lepidoptera > Nymphalidae > Heliconius > Heliconius hewitsoni. The sequence continues at coordinate 17,400 of DWAN01001145.1, forward strand.
TCCCGGATTTTAATAGGATAGATAGAGGGAACCTAGTGTCAAGGTGTTTTGCTCTTCACTTTTCATCATATTTTCAAGATAATGCGTATTGCTCGGTGGAATTCAAAGCCGTGCTTTATCTTGTTACCGCAGCAAGAAAATTAAAACAACACATCCGCGAGTGCAAATTGAATCAACAACCGTCACGTTTACACTCTCACGCCATACTACTAGGCCACGGTGGCATTGTGAGTGTATAAATAATTCATATATTTCGTTTAGATTACATTCAGATCCGTCAACATATCGGACAGCAAGGAAGGCACAGATGAATTCGTTTACAACGCGAGGATCTGGATGAAAGATAAAATGTCTATCGCCGCGGTGAAGGAAGGCGACGACAAACTTATCGGCGTCCTTATTATGAGAATACAGGAAAAAAGTATGTATGTACATGTATATTGACGTTTTTTTGTTGAGATCTGTTAGTTTTATTTTAGCTAGGTTTAACCTAATTATACAAATTTTTTACTTAAATTGAAAATTGTGTGTTGTGCTGATTCCTAAACTATATAACTGTAAAGTTTCATCTAAATCCTTTCAGTAGTTTTTCCGTTCAGTAGTGTATAGGAACAAACACTAACACAAGATTTTACAATTATAATATTAGTAAGATTAAAATTCATTAAGACTATTGTTGCACAGCGGCACCGTTTCTGACTGCAAGCGTGGTGGTTGTGGGTTTGATACCGATTCGGAGGAATATATTATTTTTATTTCTCGGTTTTATAAAGGATGTACGGCGTTGACTTCCGCCACTCAATGCAGACATTCTTTGTCGGGTGAAAAAAACTGTTAATTATATTTCAAAAGAGAATAGTACATAAAAGATATGTTTATCTTAAGTTATGAGTCAACATGGGTTGAGGGTTCGACTTCCATTTGTGGTTATATTCGATCTTACGAACAATATTTCAGAACCATCGATTTATCTATTTTCTATAACTAGCAAACAAATAGTTCATCAAACTGAATAACTCCAAAATTAACTAAAACAAATGATCACTTGATATTTTCTATAATAATAAATAAATAAAAAAATAAATCCTCAACAATTATCGTGTTTCGAATGTTATAGCCATAATATATCTATAGTTAAATTACTCAATCTGAACGCGAATGTATTCTCCATTTTCAATGTTCTCGACCCGATGTGATATGTCTGCCGATTTTACTGTAAGCTTTAATGGAATTTGTTTTGCTTCTTTATACAAGGCCATTGCAAAAGTTGTGGTTTTTTAAATTATTATTATTTTTAATTTAAATTATTTTTAAAAGTTTATTAATAAGAAGTTATTATTTAATTTATTTTAATTTGATTATTATTAATAAGCAAATAAAAATACCACTTTGCATATAAATAAAAAATAAATAAATCAGCTCCACGCACACAGCAGGGTAGGCAGAGGGAACATAGTGTTAGACACTCCGTTCCCCACTTTTTGCCGAATTCTGGAGGCATTGTGTGTTGAGTGG
>DWAN01001146.1:0-18912 GCA_018230445.1 Heliconius hewitsoni
TAGTAATTATTATGTTGTTTTTGCTCACGCTGGCTTTCTCTAAATTGCCACTGAGTATTATGGTTGTCGGTTGCGTCCCCTCGATCTTTTGCCTTGAAGTTTACCTATCACCATGAGCTTTTCTAGGTTATCGTTGTTGCTGCTTACTCTCAAGAAGTCGTGGCACTTCGGCACAAGCGTGTGTCTGTGAGAGGTTGTGGATTCGATTCTTGTTCGAGGTAATATTTAATATCGTTAGTTCCCTTTGGTGTCGAAGCGAAACTTGGGGTTGAGTTACCCCACTCAACACATAATGCCTCCAAAGTAGGAAACGGAGTGTCTTAACACTAGGCTCCTTATGCCTACCGCGGAAATAAAAATGTCCAAAATATATGAGGGTACAGTGCAGGTAAATAGGGCTAAATAATCGCTGGAATCGTTCGAAATGTAGTTCTTTCAGTTCGGTGCCTCCAGCCGCCCATGGAACTCTTGTCATGCTTCGCAAACACCACATTTGAAACGTTGTGCTTGCGACACCTAAGAGCCGCAACCGCGTGTGTAGTGCCCACGACTCCGAACCTTAGAAAAATATGAAAAAGACTAGCGTTTTTTTATCTTTCCATGTGTGATTGAGCTAGTTAATTTTTCACCATGTCTATTCGGCGCTGAATTTTGTTGAGGATTGTTCGATAGAGCTGTGGCGTAGTTTGAAAATATCTGATTATATTATATTAATTATTATAGTAAATATGTTCACACTTTATCCTGCATATAACAAGGTAGGCAGAGAGAATCTAATGTTAAGACACTCCGTTTCCCACACACCACTCGTTTCGAGATAATGCGTATTGAGTGGCGGAACTCAGCGCCGCGAGCCCAGCTAATAATGCCCAAGTAATATAAATAATATACTAAAACAATACGCTGCAATATAGTAGAAGCGTGAAGTATGAAGAGTTTACTCATAATGCATTGTGTGTTCCATTAATGCAGGGCGTATTTCAATAATGTATGGCATGAAATTTTAATAAATCAACCCTAGTGATTATGATGCCAAATGCAGAGAATAATTTTATATAAATTCTCTGTATTTTTTTATTGAGGCCGGTCGTGGCGCAGCGGCACTAAGTGTGATTGTAAAACCTACTGGTTGTGGGTTCGATCCCCACTCGAGGAGATGAAATATTTACTTAAATTTATATTTCAATTACTTTGCTCTTGCGTCGAGCTCTCAATTTTTGATTTCTTAATTTCCCCCCTCTGGTGACGAGGCAAAGCACAGGCGCTGTGTTCCGCCATTCAACACAGAATTCCTCGTCGTGCAGTCGTGCAGCGGCGCGTGTTTGACTGTAAACGGGACATTTGTTGAACAGTGAACCTCACTTGGAGAAAATAATAATTATTTACATTTCCTCCTTCTTGTGCCGTGGCATGGTGTTGAGTGCCGCCACTTAACACGAAAATTAGATGGTGTGTGGAAAACGGAATGTGTTAACACTAGGATCCCTCTACCAACTATTTGCGCACCGCCGCATTAGTCAGTTAGGTTTCAGACAGGAGAATACGTGGATGGGAACAGATGCCGCCGACAATACAGACAAGTAAGTCTGTTCTAAGTTTAGAAAATCTGAACCAAAACTTATTTTATTTAGTACTGAAAAAGTATTCTCTATTTAATTCTTTAAGCGTCTTATGAAACTTTCCATTACGAATTTGCGAAGTCATTGTTCCAGCGAGGAGGAGCTTGTAACAAACTTATGTAAAACATTCAAGAAATGAAGTAACTCGATGAGGTCGTTGTGGCGTAGATAAGACGACTAAACGCGATAGGTGTAGGTTCTGAATGAGCTTCATGGTTTTTTTTCTTTTTTGTTCTTTTTTTCACTTCACGCTGTATGCCGCACATAGCTGAGTGGATAGGTAGAGGGAGCATGAGGGCCTAGTGTTAGAAACTCCGATCCCCTTAATACACTTCCGTTATACTCTTTACATTGATTCCTGGAGATATTCATGTTGAGTGCGGAACTCAACGCCGCGCTTTGCGTCGTTATCAGCGAAATGAAAGTACTAAATATTTCTTTTCTTAAATGGAAATCGAACTTACGCACGCACGCTTGTGCTCCTGCATAAATTGTAAACAAACAGCCGCCGTGCTCGAGCGCGTGTCGTCAGTGGCGGTGAGGAATGATGTAATATGTGATTGATAATTTAAATTTTAAAAAACCTTGAATAATGGGTGAAGGTGAATAAAATATATATATATTCTTTATTATTTTGTTTCAATTTTTTTTCTCTTAATTGATCTGCCTTTCGAGCCGGCGATAGCTAATAGCACTAATAATACTGACGGTCTTGTGAATTAATTGAATCTTTAAAAAAGTTAATTAGTACAAATTGATCAATAATTAATTAGGATTGATTTTCAGTTCATTCAATCAATTGAGGCCGGTCGTGGCGCAGAGGCACAAAGTGTGACTGTAACATCGACTGGTTGTGGGTTCGAACCCCACTTGAGTATATGAAATATTTATTTACATTTATATTTTTATTTCTTCGCTTTGGGGTCGAGGCAACGCGGAACGAGTGTTTTAACACAATTCTCTCTGCCTTCTCTATTATTTTCGAAATCTAATAATAATTGCAACCTAATATGAATTGAACCAGGTTAATAAGACTTTCTAAACACCTTCTGTACTTAGAACTTGGGCAAATAGAACTAAAACTGATCATATAAACTAAGTAAATAAAAGCTTCCAAGAATGTAAGTCTAATTCTAGATCCATTAATTAGTTCTATCGAGGTCTTAGAAGGATCGCTGTTTGAGAGTTGGCTTGGTTTTCTTTTAATATAAGACTGATTGAAATAATATAAACTTACTATATCACCGAGGACGTTCCTGGCGAATCGGTACAAGTGACAAAATAAAATATTTAATATTTTCATTTCCTTTGAAAGTGGGGAACAGAAGTGTGTTAATGGGAACGGAGTATCTTCTTGGTTCCCAGGTTGCCTCTGACTATTCTGATATATGATTAATATAGTCTGATGCTAAAAAACTAGGTGTGACCCGCAATTTCGTTAGCGTGAACCATAAAATGTAAAATCTTTTCTTTTCGTTTCTCTGAGAATTTTCGCAAATCATCTCTTACTGCTCCTCTACAGTCTAAAACAAAGGACCACTGTTAAATGGTAAATTTCAGCGTTCAACGCCACTTACTTTTGCACATTATCTGTCAGTCACTCAGTCAATAGTAAAATAATAACTATTATTTGTAATATGTATGCAAGTTTGAGGCCATCGTGGCGTAGTGGGACAGCGAGCGACCGTAACAGAGAAGGTTGTGGACTTGGTTCCCACTTGGGGGACTATTTAAATCATTTAAATTTTTCCGCTCCGATGAACAATCCAACATTGATAACCACCATTCAACAGGCTATCCATCTAAAACGGGGCGAATGTGGAGGAACGGTGTATTTGAACATTAGATAACAAATCAGCGTTAAGCTCCGCTCTTTCTTATCACTCACACCTGCCAAAAACAATACACCAATTGACAAACTATTCTATTCCATAAGGATGCATGGATCATACATCCTTGTAATGTCACATTCTTGATAACCACGATAGACAAATCGTTAGTATCCTCTAAAGAATAGAGGCGGTGTGGAGTTGTATATGCAACCGATGTATCTCGCTGGCAGTGATGAATGCGGCGAGTTACACTTATATTTTGTTTAGATCTGATTCATGTTTCAATACCTAAAAGAATATCGATCTGATATAAATAAATATTTTTATATACTAATAAACCCGCTGCGGCACGAAGCGATGGCTATACATTAGAATTTAATGTATAGCCATCGCTTCGTGCCGCTGCACCAAAGAGTCTTTCTGTGAATGCGATGTTTGTGAGTTCGATTTTCATTCGTGGGAATGAATATATTTATTTTCATTTGTTACTCTTGTTGCCGCTTTTGGTAGATTAAGCGTGGTGTTAAGGTCCATTTAACAAGCAACGCCATGAAGAATGATGACGAAGTGTAAAAACATTGAGTTCCTCTTCTTACTCCATTCCTCAAATTCAGTGCATTTTTTAAAATATTAAGTATTGATGAGCTCAAAGCACTTTTTAATGTAACAAAATAGATAAAAATCAAAACAGCTCACTATTCTAAATGGCAATCGAACTCACCACCGTCGCGTTTACAGGCAGACGCGCCACAGCGACCACAGCGCCGTGACGGCTTCAATATATATCAATAGTTTCCTTAAAAAAACTAAAATGAAAAAAGCAGACCCTGGCATCAAAAGCTGGGACTTCTTCTTCTTCCATGTAGAAGAAGAAGATGAACAACACTACAATATCAAAGTCCAGACGAAAAAAAACCAAATAACTTCCTTAATAACTAAAGTATTTTAGTACACTATAATAGATATAACAGCAATACATTTCAATAATCCGACTCGTTAGTGCGACGCGTAAATTAAATTCGCAGTGATTTAGTGTAGCGTCTTAGATTATGTTGTTGGAATTTGATACATAAATAAAATAGGGGCGGAGCGGTGGAGGGGCGGCGTTTGCTCTATATATCCAAATAGATGAACGGGAATATATGATAATAAAAGATAAATGTAGTATAAGGATTCTTCAAAGGGAACTTACTGTTAAGACACTGTTCCTCACTTAGTGAACCTGGTAACCTAGTGTTAAGATACATCCGTTTTCATTTGCCACCATATTATTAAGGGGTCATGTGTTTAGAAGCGAAATACAAAGTCGCACGTTGCCTCGTTACCAAAGCACAGAAATGGAAATATAATGAATATTTCATTCCTTCGAGTTGATATTGAATCCACAACCGTCTCTATGGAAAGACGTCGACTTGGAAAGACTAGAAGCTGCAATGAAAATTATTTGAATATTATCTTCTTGCCCAAGATTAGAACTTTCGACTGTCGTATTTTCATTGCGAGATTGTTCCATTGCGCTGCGAAGTCCTTCTTATTTTTATCTGTTACTAGTCTTCAAAAAACATGGTAAAAGCGTAAGATTAACTTAAATAGCCATATACTTAATTATAAAGTAACAGTTAATTTAGTACGTGTATGTACAATGCTCTACAAAAACTCACAATTACTAAATTGTTTGTTTTTCTCTACTATTCTACTTAAAAGTTTTTTTTTGTTATTCTGTTCAGTTGCAATATAATATATGAATAATACGCAGTGCGGCACAAAGGAGGAAGCGAAACTTGAGTTCTGCCACTCAACACGCCATTTCCAGAAAATTCAGCAGAAATTGGGGAACAGAGGTTTAACACTAGGTTCTTTCTCCCTTTCTTCTACTGTATATTGCGTTTTGAGTTGCGAAATTTAACACCGCGCTTAGTTTATCAAGAGAAATGAAAATGAATAAAACAAAATTATAACTTCAAGTGGCGAACACACACACAACCAGTTACTGTCCTACTTCGTTTCGGCGGCCTCAAGACTACAATAAAGAAAATATTTGTAAAATACTCCGTTTTCAATTTTCCACTTCATTTTAAGGTATTGCATAAGTGCGGTACTTAACACTGCTATCAGACCAGAAAAAATAATATATCTCTATAACAATAATATTTCCCAAATAGTTCAAAATGTTATAAAAATGGTTCAATATTTTAACATCCAGTGGGTATTTGCAGTATTCAACGCCACGCTCTGCCCGGATTGGCTACAATGTATGACAATCGAGTTACGTTCGTTAGCGGAATCTCGACATCGCTCCTGACTCTTGAATAGGTCAAGATTGTGCTTTTTATTTAAACTTAAAAAATAAATTTTAGTAAAAAAAAAATATTTGAAATTAAATTAAGTCTTTTCGATCCCCAACTTTCCTCTGAATTACGAAAGCATTGCGTATTGAGTAGCGGAACTCAATGCCGCACAACCGCGTGTACATTTTTTGGGAATAAAAATAAAATTCTTCAGCATTCAATTATCAAATTCAAATTTCAATCATCAAATTGCTTTGTAATTAGTCAAATGGCAGTCCAAATGCATTATCGCTGGCGCCTGATTTATAACGCCCTGCGCCCTCTACACTTAGCACTCGCCCTACACTTTCCACTTACTTGATCGTTTTATGGTACAGTCGAGTGAAAAACTCTATTTATTAAAATGTCATAGAAAAGAAAATATTGACTGTAAAACGGGGGTTCGATCCCCACTCGAGGAAATGAAATATTTATTTACATTTATATCTTCATTTCTTCGCTCTGGTGTCGAGGCAAAGCGCGGCGCTGAGTTCCGTCACTGAAGCTTATAAAATAATAATAATAATAATATGCAAAAAAATACATAGAGACCATGATGACGCAGGTGCACAGGTGAGTAAATACCTTGCCTTGCTTGACTGGCCTCAATTGGACGAAAGTATCTCAATAAGAACAGAGTGTCTTAACACTACATTCCCCTATGCCTAACCTGTGATGTGCAGGACACATCTTGAAGCTTAAAAAATAAATAAACAAAGCTCAATAACGAGCTTTCGAGACCAATTGTACATAAGAAAAGTTACCAAATAATCGTCGGTACCTCTTTGACAGATGGTCTAGTACTCCCATATAAAGTTCCAACTTTCCTCTCACAACTTTGCCTCCTGACTACTGACTACTGAGACTGACTCCAGGTTGTATGCAGTAACTTAGTTGCTTTGAACATTTGCTCTTGAACTTGTTGAAATATGTATTAGAGTTTTTGATATGACGCCTTTAATTTTATACGAGACCGTCATGGCATAGTGGTAAACGTGACGGCTGAAGGTTTGATTTTCACTTGGGGAATGAATTTATTTCCTTACAAGACAAAGCGAGACGTTGAATTTCGCCAAAATGGTTTTTTTTTATAATATTGTATCGAAGCTTTATTAACTTTAATATATAAAGAAAAGGTCTTAACTGTACAGAGGAAGTGCAGTGATAGGTATAACTCTATAGGATATAAACTCTATAAGATTTGCAAGGATGGGCAGACGGAACGCTATGGTAGGTCACTGACTAACTTCGATTCTTATTCTGGAGGATTGCGTTTTAAGTGGCGGAACTCAACGCCGCGCTTTGTAAACGCTGAAAATATGTATATTTCTAGAAATCATGAACTAGTTCCCTGAATCTATCATTTCGCGTAGTGAGGATTGAACCCACAACCGCTTCCAGTCATATACTGCTCCAGCCCGCGATGGTTTCCGAAAAAACATTCTCGTTCAAATTGAACTCTAAATAAATCATATTAATTTTTCTTGACTTCAAATAATATAATATAGGTCATTTAATAACGAAACTGAGGCAATGTTCAATATATACTTTTTTCTCAAGCGAAGAAATAATAAATTCAGAACGTTCGGCGAAATTAAAAACTTTTAATTGTCTTTTATTAAAAGCCGAGTCGATTCTGTGCAATGGGGACTTTCCAGTTTGTTCGTACCTTATTAGGTGTTAGAAATTGTTTTGAAAATATTCATTTTATTCGTACCTCGGGAAAAAATAAAAGTTTTGTCGTTACAAAGCGGTCAGTTAGTAATTTTCTTCTGCTTTCAATAATATGGGTTTTTTTAAATCTTTTTAAGAATTTAAATATATTGGTAGAATTTAAAATGAAATATTAATATTTTTAGGGCGTCGCGGGAAAAGTAACGGGACTTAACCCATAATTGTTGTCGTAATCCTCTGATCACTAAGCCATACGTGCTTATGAAGTTACGATGCAAATGTCTCTACAGATATTATATTTATTAGCTTCACGCTATATCCCGCACAGAGTAGAGTAGGCAGAGAGAACCTAGTACTCTCTATTAAGATTCTCTCGTTGCCTACTTTCTACCGAATTGAAGATTCTATCAACGATGCTATACGGTAGTTAGGTAGTTCAATGAGACCGTAGCTCAGTGTTTATTCTCAAGAAGTGTAAATTGAAATCCAGATGTTAATATTTTGTTTTTTTTGTATTTTTAGTTCTCAATAACATATAAAAAAATTCTTATATAAGAAGTTGACTAATAACTATATATTTTTTACATTCATGTTAGAAAAAATAATACATATCAACATAAAATAATCAAACTATCTATACTAATAGAATAAAACTAGAGAGTTTTGTTGATTTGGTTTGGTTGAATACGCTATCTCAGGAACTGCAATCAAGGAAGGCTACATTATATCACTTTAACCGTCTCAAAAATACTTCACTCACAACTCATAGAAATTTTCATTTGACCACGATTTCGAAACTGGAAGAAAAAGTACAAAAAAAAACACAGAATAAAACATAACATACACAATACAATGCATACAAAAAATATAATTTAAATACTGTACCAGATTATCTAAAGCGTATCTCGTCCCTTCAACCTCCATCAAAAACTGCCCTGAGGAGTAGCCTAGCAATGTGACTTTGGTAAAAATGAATTTTAATGTTCCGCACTGGACGAGGGTGACCGTGCCCCGAGGTGTCTTTAGGTAGAAGCGAATTGCCAGTTTACATTGCTTCTTTTTGAAAAATAGCCTGTGATCTACGTTAAAACGGGTTTTGGAAAATATTTTGATATTTAATAGTTGTGAATGTATACTTATTAATACATATACATACACGTCTGTTCTCTATTTGGTATTTGTATTGTAGACAATTGTTTTTATTCTGTATATTCTATCAAGAATATCAATGAGAGAAAACCATCAGATAAATAAACAGACAGACAATTATCTTTATCATAAATATAATTTATTTTTAATTTCACGCTGTATCCCGCATATAACTATGCAGGCTGAATTAACCCAGTGTTAAGTAATACAGTATCCACCTTACACTCAATTTTTAATTAATTTTGATCAATGTGGTACTTAATCTTATTAGTGGAGCGAGGATATAAAGATATTTTTTTCTACCAAGTTGTAATCGAACGTACAATCACCGCGTTTACCGTCAGAACTTAGCAAAATGTTATTAAACCAGCAATGAATATGATACACGATATAATCTATATACACCAGTCTAATATAAGAATACATTCGAGGTTCCATTTTGAATTGCTGATTGCACAAAATATGGTGCCTTATCTACTTGTTGATTAGGGAATAAAGTCCCGCGATTTTTAATCAAAAATGTTGACTGTTAGCCTTTGGATGTATAAAGGTTTGTATAAGCGGTATGTGTTCACATATTACACATTCTCACCCTTTTATTATGGAAACTTGAATTTTGAGCTCGAATAATAATTAAAATGAGGCAAAGAGACTAATAAAGAGAATTTCTTTTAGATATTAATTAATTTATTATATTTTTAGTATAATCTGTGCACATAATAATAACTTTATTTAAACAATTATATAGTATACAATAATTGGTTGAGGTACTGTCTTTTTAGATGGATTACAAATTAGCCCTTGGTAAAGAGAAATAGTAGAATATCCCAAGAGGAATGATAAAAAAAAGTGTTATTTTTATACGCAAGTTACAAGTCTTAATGTACTTATATTATAACCTAATTATCTTTACGCTCACGCTGTATCCCGCACATAGCAGGGTAGGCCGAGGGAACCTAGTATTAAGACACTCCGTTCCCCACTCTCACAGATGAATCTGTTAAATGTAAGAACATCCGTAGAATCAAATTCAGAGCTAATAATCAGCAGTTGACTAACATAATATGGTTGCAAATACGTTTATATTGTATACGCTTTAGCTTATAATGCTAGTTTAATACTAATTCATATCTCTGATACTTACATGACTTACAATAAAACGAGTAGAAGTGCTCTCCTACACTCCATCGTTTTAAATTTGTCAGCGGGAACCTAGTGTTCAGACTCTCCGTTACTATTAAGAAGGCACTTCTGTTCCCCACTTTTTTAACCAGAGTGGGTAATTTAGGTAATCAATATTGATTTAAGCTGTCCATAACTCGATGCCTATCATCGTATCAAAATCTACTAACGATCATAAAGTTACTAAGTTTGTATCGACTAATTGATTCACTTCCACTAATTGAAATATCTTCTCAACCGATCTCTAATAAATATGTAAGATCGAAATTGCTGTGGCACAGTGGAATAGAGTCCGATTTTAAAGACGATGATTGTTAAATCAATTTCTACTTAAAGGAATAATAAAAGAAAGGAGCCACAACTCATCACGCGATGTCTGGAGAAAAGAGTGGAAAATCAAGGACGGAGTGTCTCAAAACTCTGTCTACAACATCAAAAAAGTTACAAATCTACTTTGCCAACTAGTTTAGTTGACAAAGAAAGTAAATAAGTTTTTATTGAAGTTTTTGAATTAGGAGTATGCTGTCGAGTGGCGGAACCCAACGCTGCACCTTGTCTTGTTGTTGAAATGAAAATATTCCATTTCAAAATGATCTACATAATTCGTTAAGATCCTAACTAGTCCAAACTTCCACCAGCAAGTTGGTCGATTAAGCTTTGATAGAAATACTTCGGATAGCGGCAGTTGATATTGTGGCAATTATTACATTAAGTATTTACATACAGATTCTTTGGAACTATTGAGTTTATCGTAATTTATTTATTTATCCAGATTCACCAGTGGTAATTACATAAATTTTACAATAATATTTTTAATAATAATTTGACTCGTTGATTATAAAATTTTAGTATTTACTAGGAATTCTGACTGGATTTTTCTGAAGAAATATTGAAATTACTAGTGATCAGTCCCTCAGTTCTTCTAGAAAAGACTATAGTTTTCATGTTGTATAATGTGTAACCTTTTAGATTCACGCTGTGCCATATAGAAATTTAGGCAAAGAAAAACAGACAATAAGAACACTAGATTATAGAGAGAAGCGTTAAACACTTTGTTCCCAATTTCTCACAGGTTTTCGAAATCTCTCGTCTTATCGCCGCATCTTGTCTTGGTATCATAAGAAGAAATTGAAAATAATGAATTCCCCTGAAAGTGCATGGAACCCACACCCTCTTCACTTATAGTCATATCCTGCCCTACCACGACACAGCGACTGTTTAATTACGATTAACAATATTTATTTTCAATCTTAGGTTATCTAACTGATCTAGATTTATTATCTTTGTACCTAGTGTTTGTGTTCCATGTATTAAGACAACAAGACCTAGACGATGCATATTAATGACATAAGGGTGGCCCATTATTGTATTGGAATGTGCCTTTGGGGCATCGAGGTGCAGTGGAACACCTGATTGTGAACGCCATGGCAGTGAGTTCGAGTAGCATCGTGCACTCGGAGAACTAAATTATTAAAATTCCTTCATTATATCAAGACAAAACGCAGCGTTGTGTTCCGCTACTCAATACGCAATATCTCGAATTCTGATAAAGATTTGAGAATGGAGTTTTGTATCACTAGTTTCTTTTATTCTACTATGAAATATGCGGGACGAAGTCGACGCCACGTTAATTGTTTGAATTTAATAAATGATTTAAGTCTTGTTTATAGAGCGAGGAAACCACAATAAATATTTCCGACAAGTGGAAATCGAATCCACAACCGTCGCATTTACAGTTAGATATTCTGCCTCTAAGCCAGTATAGCTCTAATTTTGTAACAAAGTTCTTGAGTTTTAAAACCTCTATAATCCTTAACGCTCACAATCCTTTTCATTTACATTGTATTAATATTATAATTATTCCTCGCTCCGACCAAATAAAAACGAAACGATTATTGTTTTAGTTCAAAAGTTTCTTTTGTAGGGAATACTGGAGTCGGGAGTTTGCTCTGATTTTTGAATTTAAATTTTTAGTTTTCAGAATAACCTACTAATTATTTTTAGCTGCTAATATTTTTTTTGAGGCCAGTCATGGCGTGAGCGCACAAGCGTGTAACTGTAAAAGTGGCAGGTTGTGGGTACGATTCCCATTGGAGAAAATTCAATATTTAATATTTTTATTTTCTTCCTATAATAACGAGACAAGGCGCGGCGTTAGGTCTTGCCACTCAACACACAATTTGGGGGAAAGTGGGAAACGAAAGTGTCTTAACCTTTCCTTCAACAGTAAGTTTCTAGGTTCCAAAAATTTTGTTATTTTTTATAAGACAATCAAAAATAATAAAATATATAAATCATTATCATTGATCTAGTTATCTAGTACAATAATGTAGTTATTACTTTTTGTTACTTCATATATTATAATATAAACCAATAAAAACCTAATAGAAATCTATCCATCCATACCAATATATCCATAGTAGTACGCAACAGCTACCCGCAGACGAGATAAATCTCTGATTCACAGCCTCCGTTAGTCTGATAGCATTTGTAACCCTAAGTTAGATACGGTAACTCTACTGGTGAAACGCTCTACGTAGTATGTAGAGTTTGTAGCAAGGCATTTAAGACCGCCCAAGCTGTAAATTTTCAAGGTTTAATCTAAAATTTAGGAGAAATCCTTTAATCAGTTATGGTTTTCGAACATTTGACTTTAAAAGCAACGGTTGTAGGTTCGATTCCCATTCTTCTGATTACATTTTATTTTATTTTCATTTCCTAACTAGTTCTACAACCATTTTTTTCTGTCAAAATTTTACATTTATGATATACTAAAAATATCAAATCCTACTAGGATTTGATAATATTTTTAGTTTTCATAAACAGTGAAATTCATAGTATTTGATTCTTATTAATTAAAATACAGGCTATAAATAAAACATATAATTGTTTACAAATAACTATATTTTATTATGTTTATTTATATGTAGGTATACAAAGGTAACGTTAGGATACGGATGGGTAATATACTAGCGAAATCACTATAGATATGTAGGTAACATTATTTTGTAGTTTCGCTCAAAGTTTCGCCTTTTTAATGAACAAGAAAAAACACAAAAAAAACTGTTTTCACTCAATTATAACTTTGTAACTGTAGAATTAGTTCAATAAAAAGGCGTTCTACTTATTTTACGCTACATGAAGCGTGGGAATTAAATTGATTTGCCTCAAAAAGATATTCTTTTTTTTATGAAATATTTTTTTTTTTTTTTCAAAATTAACTCAGTGTTATAAAATAATAACCTTTTTTATATCACAAGAATGCGAAGTGTATAACTTGATTGTGTATTCTATAAGAATTGAAGGTTCTAAACCAACAAATAAAATATTTTTATATATTATCATTTTTCAATACGAATATAAAATATTCAGTGACAGCATTGACAGTAAACACAATGTCGTGAGTTCGACTCCCAATTGCAGCAATGCAATACGTGCGTTTCAGCGCTCTAATAGTACAAAGTGCGGCATAGAGATCCACCTCTCTACACACTAATGACCCAAATTCGGGCTCGAAGCAAAAAAAAATATCTAGATACCAAATCTTCTTTGCCAAATTTGCTATATGCATGATAAAGCATGAAGAAAAAATTATTACGATTTTAACATTGTCCCACGCATCATATAACATACTAAAAATAAAAACAGAAAAAAGAGGGTAGCTACAATAAAATTTTTACATTTTAAGTTTATTAATCTCATATACAAATAGTGCATGTAAGTCTAAATGGAAAATATTAAACGCTGTTTTAAATTATATTTTTTCTTATATTGAAATACTTAAAAAAAATATGGAGTATTTTTATAAGGGTCTTTTTTAAATCTAGATGCTAGCTAGCTAGGCAGTAGTGATGATAGTCGTGGTACAAGTTTGCGACTGTAAACATAGTGACAGGTTGTGGGTTCGATTAACACTCACACTGAAATATTTAATGTTTTCATTTCCATGCTCTAGTAACGAGGCAAAAGCGCGACGTAGAGTTCCACGACTAAGCACGGAATACCTTTAGAATTCAGCGAAAAGTGGGGAACAGAAATGTCTCAAGATTAGATTTCCATGTTTCATCCACCAACTCTGCGTGCGGAATACGTGAAGCCAAGAACAATATATAAATATAATTTAATATAATAAATATTCTTAGATTCGAACTCAACTTACAAAGTATAAAAAATCACTTATTTATCACTGCTTTTTCCAGAAAAAAATTAAAAAAGTGACTTATACATCAGTTTCTATAGAAAAATAACAATATTTCCCGTTTAAACTTTACACACACATATATCATAGAAACTGTTCGTTCATAAATCTCAAAGGGTTACATATACAAAGCGTATAATGTAATAAATATTGTATAAAACACTCCCTCTACCGTCTAAATGCGTCGTTGTGTACCATCTTTATACAAATTTATACATTTTTTGTTTCATTATTATACAATAACATAATATAATGACTAGAACACAAACTTAATGAACATAAAATGTTTGTGTAATTGCAAATTCAGTCTTATGTGTCACAAAATAAGATTTAATGTAGTCTGTTCTATTTTGTAGTTTTTAAGTTATTTAACGTTTGTTAAGAAACATAAAAATTTTATAACAGGCTCAAATACAACCTTTGTTTTGTAATATACATAGAGTTAGAAAATATTAAAATTTAATTAAAAAAATATTTTAAAAAAAGTTAAATATAAAAAATTGTCTTATTTTATTGTAAAAAAACAAAAAAAAGCACATACAAATAAAAAAAAATACGAAACAAATAATAAAATATATCGATTTTAACATATCTAAATATGCTCTACTCTATGTATAAAACTTCTTATCAATTGTATCAAATATTTTCTTTTATATTTTGAAAACAAATTATTTTATTCGTACATAATGCCACACAGTTACTTTTATCTCTCTCATACAACATATATAGCCATATACGCGCGAGCGAGACAAATACTATAGACATACATAATATACCGAACAAGTATATTCGTATATATTTCAATTTTTTAACTGGAAATTAAATTATTTTCTATGTTATATATATTTATGGCAGGTTGGAGTAATTGGCCAGGTCTTTTCCATTTTTGTAAATGGAGGTAATGATTGGGTCCAAGTTGTGGTACTCTTTTCCTGATCGCGGTCTTAAAGTGCTCGTTGGTTGACGACAGATCCTGAAATAATTAAAAATTAGTTATTTAATATGCATTTTTTCATGACTATAAAAATGCTGAACCCTGAACTGATCTTTCTTATTTCTCAGCTTCACGCTTTATCCCGCACATAGCAGGATAGGCAGCCTAGTGTTAAGACACTTTGTTCACCATTGAGACATTTGTGTTCCCCACTGCCGGACGAATTCATCATTGCCTATTGAGTGGCGGAACTGAACGGCGTGATTTGCCTCGTTACAAGATATTAAAATATTTAATATTTTACTCCCTGAGTGAGAGTCAAACTCACAACCATCGCGATAACAATTGCACTTGTGGTTCTATAACACGTCGGTCTATTTTCACTGAACAACTATTGAATAAAATGAATTAGTCATTAGTCTCTTAATACAATTAACTTCAAATTGAATTAGGTGAATTTGAAATCGAAGAAACCGAAAAATGTACCTCGGTC
This sequence comes from Heliconius hewitsoni, assembly GCA_018230445.1. Lineage (NCBI taxonomy): Eukaryota > Metazoa > Arthropoda > Insecta > Lepidoptera > Nymphalidae > Heliconius > Heliconius hewitsoni. Next base: position 15,409 of record DWAN01001146.1, read on the forward strand.
CGCTAGGCGCTTCTGATGATGAATGTGAAGACGTCAGAGACAATGTTTCGATATAATCTGACATATCTGAAGTGCCACTGGATGTACTGTGCGTATCTATAACACCTGTAATATGTCAAAAACTTATTAATATAAGCTTAAAATATTCCAAATTTTATATAAATATGAAATTATCGATATAATTATCATACTCACAAAACAAACCTTAATTTAATCTCAATGACGCTCATAGTAAGCGTGTAAAAACAAAATGTTTATAATACCTTTAAATTGTTTCGGTGGCAGAACTGGAACTTCTGCTTCAGCAGAGGAAGATTTCGCATGAGCATTAGTTTTATGTATCTGCATTGGTTGATCTCTTAATAGATCTGAAGATTTCGATTTCCTCGGCAATGAAGAATGTATTGGTCCTGATAAGTTTCCTCGTAATCTTTTATGAACCATATATTGATATCTTGATTGACCTGATGTTAATGGCATTTCAAAGTCCTGAAATTCACCACCACTATGTTTGAGTGAACAGCTTGACACCCCAGAGTCATTTGAACTGGATGAATCTCGGTTACCACCCTTGCAAGGAACACTAGATGACCTTTTGATAGCCGCATTATCCATATGCTTATTTCGTAAATGTGGCAAATCTTTTGAAGAACTCTCTTCAGATGTCTTATTTTCAGAGCCTGATGATTTACAGCAGTCATAACAATCCCTGTCATTATCACATGGTGATGGTAATCTATTTTCTAACGCTAAATTTCTCAATGTTTCCATGGATGAAGATGTAGCGTGGCTTCCTATGCTGCTATCGAATTCTTTCAAATCTTCAAGAAGTCGGGCAGAATCTACTGAACTCGATCTCTTTTGTATTGCTTCTTTATTAGGTGTTTTAAAACTTTGAACGCCATTACCACTTCCATTCAAAGTTGGAATGCTAAACGATTTTTCAATTTCTGGTCTGTAAAGTTTTGTCATAGGATGTCTTAAACTTTGTGACCAATTTGGATTGGGGGACATTGGAGTGTAACCTGGATTCGGACCTGATTTGTTAACTAAGCTATTTTTAGTATCTCTTGTAGGTTCCATGAGCAAATATTCATCAGTTTTAGTCTTTATATCATGTAGGGTCGAAGATTTACAGTTACCACATTTTAAGCAAGATCTTGGTTTCAAGGGAAGAGGTAAAGAATTCGATGCTAAATTTAAGTTGGCACTGAGTGCATCTAATTCACCTTGGGTAACACCCGCTTTTTTTAATAAATCTTTTGCATTTTCATAGTATTCCAAAGACAAAGCAAATTCAAGGTTCTCATAATTAGCGTACGGTCCCTCAAAAACTTTTTCTTCTTTTGGTTCTACGTTTTGGTAATTAGTAAATAGTATTTCATTAGGATCTGTTGGACATTTATCTTGATCTGTAATAGTGCTTTGTCTATTTGTTTTTCTAGAAACATCTACTGTCGCATAAATTGCCATATCATCAGAATTCATATGAACGACTTCTGTACTAATCTTTTCACTGCTGGTATTTCTTTTACAATATGGTAAACTTATCAAGTTATTTGCCCAATTTGTAACTTTTTGACATGGACAATCAACTAATTGTAAGCTTTCATTACATTCTACAATTACAGGTTTCTTTTTGGATCCGAATTTTAGTATACAACCACATTTTTTCTTTAAGACTAACGATTCTGGTGTAGAAGAATTAGTAACTTGAAATAGATCGTCTGCTAAAGCTGCCTTAATTCTCTTAGGTGTATCATAGTAATCATTATTATCCAACTAAAACAAAAATAATAATAATAATTAATAAAATATTTTAAGAAATATAAAAATAAAAAATAGTATCTTAGAAGATACTATACTTACCTCATTAAAAGCAGTCTTAGGAACATCATAGTTTTCGTATGGACCAACTTTGGTATTACTATTAGAAGATGCATTTTCATTTACATTACAATGGCGTACTTGAGAGGGTAAAGATGCTGGGGGTTTCTTTTGATCTAGATGAGCCGGTTTTGGAGGCCTTATAGGAGGTTTATCTTTGCAATGACAATCTTCATTTTTTCTCACTAATTTTGGTGTAAGGTATTCAGTGCTGTTCGAAGAGTTATCTGAGGAGCTTTCTGGAACTGCCTCCATGGTCCATGCTGGATTAAAATTAGCTCCAGTGGCGAGGGCTACTGTAGAAGATCGAGACATTCCACCAAGCTTAGTTAAACAATCATTACAACGCTCCAATGTAACATGGTCAGCTCCATTCCAAGGAGGCTTTACTCCCATTTCAGTCGCTGATCTGTATTCATTCTCATCAAACTCTCGTCTCTCCGCCGATGGCCAAAAGGATGAAACTTCTCCACAATCTTCACCAAAATAGTTTTCTTCGTATAATGCGCTTGCAGTGTCAGGCAAGGATTGATCACCAGAGTTGAAATCGGACAAACGAGTATTGGGCCGAGATTTGAACCTGCGATCAGTTCCTAAAACAAAACCAATTATTTCGTTGTCGAATAATTTTATACAAATTACCCTAAATAGATATACTTTAAAAAACAATAATATTTAAAAAATGAAGTCTACTGATTAATAGATTTAGGGGCCTGGTTAGCATATGGAGCGAAAATACCTCTCGATATTCATGCGGTATGAGTATGAGTGAGTATTGGAAAATTATAAATATTTATAATATTTTATGAGTAAATAATTCTTATACACCAATGGATTTCAATAAGCAATATTTACCACTGCTTCTCGGTGTTCTGGGCTGGATATTCCCTTGGGCTGCTTGATCAAAAGCATCTGTTATATCCTGAGCTTGATCGGTTATAAGCATATGTACTCCTTCACCCTTTCCACAGTGCGAACCTCCCTCGAAACAAAATCTGCCTTCAACCACGCCGTAACGCCTTTAAAAATACAAATAAATATTATTCTGTTTTTTTAATACTTTTACTATGGAGAGTATTTGCCAGTACAAGCTATTTGCTAAGTCTTTCAAATATAAAGCACATCGTCTGCTTACTAGATACCCATTTTTATATTATAAAAAAAAAGAATATTTAGTAAGAAAACATTAATACATAGTATACATTAAATTATTTTGCAATATAAGTCTATTTTTCTCTTTGGCACGACACTCGCATGTAGAATTTTTTTTTTTAAGAAATGTCATTTTATAATATTTTTTTATAATTTTTATATGACCACATTCGAATTGTGGTTATGAACAGTCAATTCATGGTGAACTGAATTTATCAATAATATATAAAAGAGAAAAACATTAACGTTATCGAAACATTTAATTATTATTCGTATTTGGAATTTATTCGTAATGAAATTAACCTCAGCATGTTTAATTCTCAACGTCATTTTGCTATAAATTTATTGAAATATAAGTAGGGTCAAATTAAATTAATAAAATTGTAATAAAACTTCACGTATAAAGTAGCAGCGTAGGAAACTAGTGTTAAATTAAGATCCGCAAAGAGTATCTTTGCACTAAGT